>CAUYSK010113244.1:0-13378 GCA_963575035.1 Avahi laniger | reverse complement strand
CTGCCTCAGCCTCCCGAGTAGCTGGGACTACAGGCATGTGCCACCATGCCTGGCTAATTTTTTCTATATGTATATATTTTTAGTTGTCCAGATCATTTCTTTCTATTTTTAGTAGAGACGGGGTCTTGCTCTTGCTCATGCTGGTCTCGAACTCCTGAGCTCAAACAATCCGCCCACCTCGGCCTCCCAGAGAGCTAGGATTACAGGCGTGAGCCACCGTGCCCGGCCAGGAACCTTATTTTAAAGAAAAAACTCCCATGTCTCTGGGGAAGTATCTCCGGTCCCTTGTGCGCGCTCGTTCTCTGCAGATCCGGCGTTGCTGTGAGGTTGGGGCCGCGGAGCTGCGCCGCTGGCAGCACCGCCTGCCCTGACGGAACCGTCCCCTGCTCGGCTGCCCCACGTGACGGCCACTAGCTACGTGCGGGTGTTTAGATTTAAACTAATCACAGTGAAATGAAATGAAACGTCGAGTTCCTCAGCAGCACGAGCCGCATTTCGGGTGCTCAGGAGCCGCCCTGCCAGCCGCTACCCGGCTCCACGCTGCAGACACGGCTCCACGCTGCGTGGGGGACGAGGCTGAACCGCGGAGACTCACACGGGTAGGTGGTCGGCAGTGTCATACGGTACGGCCTAGTGGAAGAGAAAGAGGACTCAGTGATACACTCCTTTCCTCTGTCATGGGGAGCCTGGGGTCCTCGGCCCTCTCGAGTCTGTCTGTCTGTCCGCTCAGGGGTGCTCAACGCAGTGCCGCTTACATTTGAGGCTGGATCGTTCTTTGTTGTGGGGGGTCGTGGGCACTGCAGGGTGTTAAGCAGTGTCCCTGGTCCCTACCCACTAGATGCCAGTAGCACCCCCCTGAGTCGTGACAACCCAAATTGTGCCTTGATCGGGGGAGAGGGAACAGAGTCACCCCTGGCTGAGAAGCACTGGTTTTTAGCTGAAAATACTTGTTTTCATTCTTTTCCCTCATTTTCAATTAGCTGAGGATGCGGCTGGGAGGTCCCCAGAGGCCGGGTTCCTCCCTCTGAGGAGATGGGATGCCTGGTGAGGGACGGCTGCCTGGTCTACGGTGGAAAGACCCACAGACGCCCTGAGCCCGTTTTTCTTCTCAGCTCCACCAGCGTCTGGGTCTTTTTAGGCCAACGACTGGCCTCCGCTCTAGAGATAATTAAACCCATCTTTTCTCCCTCTCCCGCCCCATCCCCTAAACCCTTTGGTTCATTCAGTTCACAATGATAACATTGTTCGAGCAATGCCGCGCACATGTTGACACTGGAGCGTTTAATCTCGTGGTGCAGGCATTCCCGCGCCCCGCCCCACCCCACCATCTGCGCGGCCGCCGCGCTCCCCACGGGAGGCGCCTGGAGATGCCTGGCCTGCGGCGGCTCTGGACATGGCCCCCTGCGTCTAACAAGGAGGCAGTGTCTCCAGAGACCCTCTTGGAGAGCGGGCGGGTGGGACGCCAGGTGGTCCTGTTGGCAGTCGAGGCATTGGTGGAAAGTTCGAGAGTTGAAGTGCCAGTTCAGGGGAGGGGAGACGATGCCGCTCGTGTGCCTTCTGCCAGGCAGGACGCTGCCCCCGATATGGGGACAGAGAGGGGCGATGGGGAGAGGGGTTCGTGCTGCAAAACTGTCAAGCTGTCAGCCTCCTCCCTCGGGGATGCCTGGTGTTAGGAGCAGAACTCACAAGCCGGGGCGGCCCTGTGTCGGATGCGGAGACTTCGCTCCGGGTTCGGCTGTTAAGATTAATGGAGCGCACACGTTGAGTGCGCCAAGGGCTTGGCATACCCGAGAGCCGTCCTCACTTGATCGTCTCCGCAGCTGTGAGGCTGGTGGCGGTTTCTGCGTGAGGAAGGGAGTCGGTAGGGCTGGGAGGTGAGGAGTGCTGGCCTTTGAGGATCCACATGGCTGTGTGGCCACGGGCAAGTGACTTTACCACTCTGAGCTCAGTGTCCTCATCTGTAACATGGGCATGATGTGTGCGCCTGCCTCCCGGCGGGGCTTTCATAAGGGTGCGGCAAGACGATGTATGGGACACGTGTGGTGGGCCCCCGCCTCGTGTCGGCAGGGCTGCTGCCAGAACAGCACAGAACAGAGACGACGAATGTTGGTGGAGAAACGGAGAACGCGGAGCCCCGCTGCCCTGTGGGTGGGATGTGAAATGGCGAGCACCGTGCAGACAGCGTGGAGGGTCCTCACAGTATTAAACACAGAGCTACCATATGATCTGAAACTTCCCTTCTGGGTACACACCCAAAAGCACTGAAAGCAGGGTCTCCGGGAGATACTTGCGCACCCACATGTACACAGAGCAGCATCAGTCACGGTAGCCCAAACCTGGAAGCCGTCCAGATTGCATCAAGGGATAAACAGACAGACAAACCTTGGTACGTCCATACGGTGGAATATTACTCAGCCTTGAAAAGGAAGGAAGTTCCGACACGGGCTCCGACACCGATGAACCTCGAGGACATTGTGCTGAGTGAACTGAGCCTGTCACACGGGGACAGCTGCTGTGTGATTCCATTTACACGAGGTCCCTGAGTGGTCAGAGTCACAGCGGCCGAAAGCAGAAGGGGGAGTGCCGGGGTGGGGCCGGGGGAGGGGAGCTTAATGGGGACAGAGTTTCAGTTTTGCGTGATGAAGAGTCCAGGAGATGGCCGCACAGTGATGCGAACGTGCTTTACGCTGCTGAACCGGACACTTAAAAGTGGCTAGAATGGTAAATTTCATGTTATGTGTATTTTACCACAACTAAAAATAAAAATCAAAAAAATGTCAGCTGTTACCTAGCGTAGGGGTCACGTAGGTGACAGAGCTTCACTCCAAGTGGGCTTCCGTCAGCTGCTCTCCTACAGCGTGACACCGGGGGCCCGAGAGCGCTGCCGAATGGGCGCAGCGGGGTGTGAGGAGGCCAGGGTGTTTCTGGGCGGCGTCCATCGACTGAGCCGTCCAGGCGACGTTCCGCTTCCCTGGGCTTGGGGCAGCCTCCTCCCCCCTCCCGAGAGTCGTGCGCGTCCGCGTGGCCTCTCCAGGCGCGGCGCCGCTCGTGTCATTAAGAGAACGTTTTCCTGTTAGAATAGTCCGGAACGTCTGCTCCGTTTTCCAGAACTCCCGGTTTATTGCGTGCCTCTGGCGGCTTTTTCAAGCTCCGTAATCTTGCCATGTAAATCTTTGAATGAATGAAGAGCCATCATCAAATTTCACATCCCCGGAGCTGCAGGGCCATAAATCGCTTCCCAGCAGCAGCCTTGGTAAGTCAGCTCCGTGAGTTCTAGTGTGTACCAGAACCTTCCGGATGAGTTGTAGCCCTGTAGGAAAGGGAGGAGGCAGGGTTGGTTGCAGAGCAAATGGGCAGGGGGAGGTTCTGGGCCCTGGGGCCGTGGAAACCCAGTTCTAGCTGCAGGGTACGATGTGGACTTCGATTGGGTCTACTGTTTCCTGGAGCGTCGTCCTCACTAAAGGGGCGCAGGGTCCTTCCCAGTCCCTAACGGGAGCTGCAGGACTCTTTGGACTAGTCTGAGCTCACAGAAACCAGGCTCCGAGTGAGGAGCACAGAATTCTAACACCGGACTTGCGGTTTTTGCCTGGAAAGCATCCCTTTGCTCATAAAATATTTGTTCCTGTGTCGTAGTTTAGCCGCATCTTTGGGGGCAGTGAGAGGACCACATAGTCTGGAAGGTTAACCAGATTTTTTTCTGAAAACCATAAAGTTTTGGAAGGAGCTGCTGGGTGATTAACTTGTTTACTACCCATTTATCAACTCTTTCCAGCCCTGGCCGGGAGAGTGGCACCGGGAAGACATGAAGACAGCTTTGCATGGCCGACAGCTCCCCTCCCACGGTACAAACGTCTTTCACATGCAACTGCTGCCGTCTTGGTCTTCAGGTGTTTTCTCTGCGTGGCCGTCCCCATGAGAGCTGCTTTGTGAGGTCTCTGAGCAGCCAGTGACCAAATCTCGTGAATGGTCTCCCCGTCCCCTTCGTCTGAATCTGGCCACTGCTGGGTCATCTTCCCCTGCCTGTCCTCTGGTCCTGTCCTTGCTTTGGGCCAAGTCCCTTTGGTGGCCATGGTTGCTCTAAGGCCAAACTTGTCTTTCTAATCGTAGAGGCACTTTTCCTGCGTAACTTTATCCGGAAACCAACTCAGCAGCCCCCAGCTTGAACATTCTTGCCAGTGTTCCCGACCTCTCTTTTCAACTGCCCAGTCACGCTTTCTGCAGGTCGCCTCATGCTTAACCTGTCTGCGGCTGCACGTGTCTTCTTCCCCTCCATGCCACCCCTGAGCTGTTCCTCCCGTGTTTACGTCTGCAGGTGGCAACGCTGCCTGCTAGACACTCCAAGCTCACAGTGGGAACTGGTCCTTCCCTCGTTCCCGCTCTTCAGCTGGTTGCATTTGTTCAGACGCTGACTTCTGTCCACTCCCCTGGAGAAGTGCTTCTTGTCCGTTCTACCTCTTCTGTAGTCAGACCAGGATGGAAAATGCAGTCATTTTCTCTCTTGGGCCAGCCAGTATAGGTAGCAGGTGCCTGAGTGCCAGGTTGAAGAGCGTGCTGTGATTGTTTAGTGATGCCTGCCTTGGGTGCGGGAAGGGAAGAACGGGGCACGTGGATTGGATGTGCATCATCCCTGATCCAGACCCTCCTCCTGGCTCCCTGCCTCTGCTTTCACTCCCTATAATCCACTTCCCACAGGGTCACCAGTCCTTTCTCTACAGTAGATCTGATCGAAGTACTTCCCTGCATAGCGAGGGACCAGGTCGAGTATGGTTGGTGGGGTCGGTGATTGACCCTTAGCCTTGCATTCAAGAACCTTCCCAATGAGAAACTCACTTGCTTTTTTCTTGTCATTCTCAACAAAATTCTCACCTAAATTTGCCAACATAGCCTGTTTCTTGTCTCAGACCTTCGATCATGCTGTTCCCTCTGCCTGCAGTGTCCTTCCCTGTCCTTGGGCCAGTCAACCTCCCTTCCTCCTTAAGAGTCCCTTCAACACCTTTCCTGTGAAAAGCTCCTACCTGCGGCGTTCCGTCCCCATCCTCATACCTAAGCACATGCACCGGGACTTCCTGAAATAAACCAAATGAACTGTCCCTTTAGAGACTGTGTCTGTCTCATTTGGCCCCATACCCTGTTTCCCCGAAATTCTTGACATGGAAACAGTCAGACGTGGAACGAAGGCCAAGGCTGCCACACCCTTGGACCCAGCAGTCCCACTTGAGGGTGTTTACCCGACAGAAATGTGTTTGCGTAAAGGCACGTCCAGGAACGTTCGCTGCAGCACAATTTGCAATGGCCCCAGACTGGAACTACCCAGATGCCTGCCAAAAACTAAGTTTTGGCCTATTCATAAGATGGGGTTCTCTCTGTGCGGCGTGGAAATGAACAGATTACTGCTGCATGTACCGACATGGGTGAGGTCGAGTGGAGGAGGGGGTCGCAGAAGGGGGCACCTTTGTGATGCCACAGTCAAGGGCCATGGAGGCAAAGGGAGTCCGTGGGTTTTGGGGTCACCGTAGGGGAGGAGGCGGCCTATGGGGATGGCTTCGGTGCTGGCGACGAATGCGTTATGTCCTGCTCTGGGTGTGCTCACGTTGTGGGAATTCATCGTGCTTCACGACGCTTACCTGTGTGCTCTCCTGTGTGTACGCTGTCAGCAGGACAGCTTGCTCAAAGGCTAGGAGGGAATTGCGCAGAGAGTAATATATTCAATCCAACAGTTTTATGAAGCCCTGCTAAGCGTCAGGCTGTGCTGGGCACAGGGTACAGGGCGGAGGCAGTCATTGTTCCTCTTCCTACAGAGCTTAGTCAAGGGGGACGTCTTGTGTTTGGAAATGATCCGAGTCTGAAGAGAGCCGTTTTCATGGCGGATGGTCACCTGGAGATGACGACGATGACCTGGGTGTGTTTGCTGCCCGTCCATCTCTGGGTGTGTACGTAATTGGGCTCATGTTATTTTGCTCAGAACTGCCCTGGTCGCAGCCTGACTCTAATTAGCTTAAAGGGAACCCTTTGAAGGATCTCAGAATAACCGCCAGCTTGGGGGAACCGAAACCCCGAACTTCAGGAAGGGCGGGGGCTGCGAGACCAGGGTTCACGCCTGGCAGGCTTCCCTCCTCAGTTCCCACCTCAGTCCTCCTGCCTAGAAGCTCCTTTCCCGTAGACCAGCTTTCTCTGCCGGGCGCTGGCGGGTGGCTGTCCGGAGTGCCGGGTTACAGCCTTGGAGTTGAAGGCAGAGAAAACAAACAGGGCCTCTTTCCCACCAGGTTCCAATAAAAATAAAAGCAATCCTGTGTTTGGCCAAGCCTAGGGCTTGTTCCCTCCCTTCCCTCAACTTGGGAGAAGGGGGGTCGTGGAATCCCGCGGCCCGACGGGGAAGCAGCGAGGAGGCTCTCCAAGGGGCATCACGGTGGCCGTGCCCCGCCGCCCAGCCGCGCCCTGGCGCAAAACCGTCCTCTGGGCAGCAGGAGAAATAGTGTATCTTCTCATCCGCGTTCTCACGTGTTCGTAAGAATCTGTTGTAGTCCTTTGTGTGTTGTCGGGTACACACACAGCACCTTTGTTCAGAGGACTGCCGGTTAGTGAGGGGTTTGCCTGAACATTTCTTGTGACTCTAAGTGGGAGGAAGAAGCCCAGGTGCTGCGGGGGGCAGGGCACCCCTGGGTGCTGCTGGGGTGCAGGTGTGACTTCCACCCGAGACACAGGTCTTCCCTGAGGACACGGGTGCCCAGGTGGGCGCCTGCCTGTTCCTACCTGCCTCTAACTCCTTAGTGACACCTTCTAGCCCGGAATTTACCTTCCCAGGGCCGGTTTTGAGGTTATTACTTCAGGCTTGTGTAAAAGAAAGCCACTGTTCAGAACAGGCTTTGGGGCTAGTCATGGACTGTCAGGATAGTGTTTTCCGGATTCCATTTTCTTTGGACTTATCTTTCGGTCACGGGGATTTGGACCCTTTTAATCTTTTGAAGATGAAAGTCCTCTGCTAATGCTGTGAGCTCTCTGAGCCGGCAGGGAGCCGGAATGTAACTGGTGCACGGAGAAAAGGCTGAAAGTCTAGGCTCTGAGTTTCCTTAGGAAGCTTTTCTCCGCAGGCACAGGGAGATACTAACTCTAGACGTTTAGTTCAAAACTCAAGTCCCGGTAATCAAGGTAATCCACTGTGGTAACTTAAGAAAAAAGTATAAGTTTTCTCCCCAAAAGTACATGCGAGCTTCTGCCTACTTCAGGGGTGATGATCAAATCGTCTCGACACCTGATTGAAATGGTGGAGGGCCACACTCTGGAGTGGCTTCCGTGTAACAGGGCAACCTCGGGGAGATGAGATTTGGAATTTCATTTGGACTTTGAGTTATGCACTGCTCAGTGTGTGTGTGCACACGTGTGTGAACTCCATGACTGTTCTTCTTTGATAACTCATACAAAATTATTTTCAGAGCGTGTAGTGATGCGGGTTCAGAAAGAACAGAATGACGTCTTGCTTCATGTCTCTTGTTGTCTCCCAATTGTTAAGGAAGGAAATGCACTCAGCCATCCCAAAGAACCCACAAATGTTTGCAGAAATCTAGTTGGTCACTTTATCCATGAATTTCTTTTATAAAAAGAAACCTTATAACCCCCATATCTTAACTGTCTTAACAGTTTATCTTATACATTAAAAAAGTTCTCCATATAGCTGCTGCAACGCTTTATATTTCTTCATCGGGCGTGATGTTAATGATTGTATCTGTGTTTATGTCATGCTTATTCAAACATATCTTTATTGTTTGGTCTACTGCAATTTTTTTTGCAAATCAAGTCATCATAACTGAACTATGTAAACACTCACATGCACACGTCGCTGCTTCTGCACCGACCGTCATTCTCCCGGCTCATCGTTTTAGAGACCCCGTGACACGCAGACACACAGCTTACTATTGGCAGGTGCTGCTGTGAGTGCGACCCCTGTGCTCTTCCAACAGCGCATGAGAGAGGACCATTATTCCGTTGTTGTCATCCCAGAGAAGGAAGAGGCACGCGGGCATGAGTAACTTGGCAAGGTCACACAGCTGCCAGGTGGCACAGCTGAGACTCAGGCTCAGGCCACCTGGCTCCAGAGAGTGTCAAGAGTGTGGGCTTTGGAGTTCAGCCACCCACCTAACTTGTGACCTTGGGTAAGTTACCTGACCTCCCCATGCCTCAGTTTCCTTATCTGTGAAATGGGGATCAGTTCTGCCTTCCCAGCTTCTGTCAGATGACGGCTAAGGGTGCTCAATGTGGCCCGTCACGGAGTCGGCACCCAACGAACATGCCTTTTGCCCGTCTGGGTTCTCCAGCCATCGCGGTTGTAAAGTGGAGCTCCCCCAGCCTGTTCCCTGCTCGGGTTGCGCAACGTGTCTGCCAGTGGGGCTGTTCTGAAGGCGTGGCCCATCCCAGCGTGGGGGCCAGGGAGCCAGGGTTTACTGGGGACTTGCTGTGCCGGGGGCATCTGCTCTGTGCTCCTGGGCATGGTTGCCGGAGCGCCATCGCAGACTTCAGGGGCTCTTCCCAGCCTCCAGAGGTTTGGCTGTGCCTGGGAGGTGAAGGGAAGATGGCCGGGGCCATGATCCTTCGTCTGTGCTTCACCTGGGCCCCTGGAGGCCATGAGTGGTCCCCAGACGTCCACAGTTGTCCTGCGCGGTGCAGACGTGGCTTCTTCCACCTCTCATTCTGGTGCATCCTCCAAACTGCTCGAGTGCAGCACTCTGGGAGGACGGCTTGGCAGCACCACTGCAGCCGAGCAGACTCAACTCCCGTGTTAGGTGCGCACCCACGTCCACCAAAGCGCACGTCCCAGCGTGCGCACAGCAGCACTGCTCTAAGTTAGAGCCCCACCATGGAAACTACCCGCGTGCCCGTGAACTGCGGAAGATAGATGAATTGTGGTCTAGTAAAACCCGGAGTGTCGCACAACGATGAGGTTAAGGGAACATTCACAGTGATACGCATGGATCACGCCAGCACCGTGAGATGAAAGAAGCCAGGTGCAAAAGAACATGTCCTTACCACGTCCCACGTAGAATGATCAAAACCATGCTGTGGTTTAAGAAGTCAGGGGAGGGGAAGGGGGTTGGCCATGTTCTGTTTCTTGGCCTGAGAGGAGCCTCCGTAGAGGGTTCACTTAGGGACAGTTTGCTGAGCTGCACATGCTACACGTATGTGTTAGTGTAATTAAAAGTTCTAAGAAGCCGGCAGAGGAAGCTCCTTGCTGAGCTGTCAGCACGGCCACAGAGACTCATGGTGGTGAAGGCGTGGGGTTTACGTAGGACCTGGGTTTGAGTCACAGCTCTCCGACCCTGGGCAGGCCACTGGACACCCTTGGGTCTCAGGTGCACACCCCACTACCAAGGTGTTATGCCCACCCTGGGGCCGCTCACCCCCCAGGGCTGGCGCGAGGGTAGAATGCGCCGCGGAGGTGGCAGAGGCCTGGCCACGGCATCCGTCCCCACAGCGGCACAGTCGGCTCTTTGCCTCGCCTTCTCACCCTGGCGCCACCTCCTGAGGCTCACTTGGTTCCCAAGTGGCTGCCCTTTCTAGAAACTGCCACGGAAATCCCTCCTTCCCACGTTCTCTGTGCCTCGACGTGGGGGACAGGTGACGGCCCTGTGGCCATTCCTCCCCATGCAGCTTGGCCTTTCCCACGGGTTGGGCCGGAGGACAAGTGCTTCCTGTGGGCACGAGGGGAGGGTGTGACAAGGAGAGCTGTCCTCAGGGTCGGGGGGACCGTGGTGTCTAGAGTGTTCTTCTGTCCAGCCTGCTGTCCAAATGTGGTGCAGGATCCCAGCAGCTGCGGTTCAGAGGTCACCTTCCCAGGTCTCTCTGAAGACAGAGCTGCTCCTGCTCCCAGCCAGACTCCCCTGGCCTCGGAGTCTCACCTGCGCCTTCTTCCCAGGAGGGGACAGCCTGAGTGGATAAATCTCAAGGCTCCCTGCCCTCACCCCAGTATCTTTTTAGACTATTATTAAGGTTTAAAACAGATTTTTTTTTTTTTTTTTGAGACAGAGTTCACTCTGTCACCCTGGCTAGAGTGCAGTGGTGTCATCCCAGCTCACAGCAACCTCAGACTCCTGGGCTCAAGCGATCCTCCTGCCTCAGCCTCCTTAGTAGCTGGGACTACAGGTGTGCACCACGACGCCTGGCTAATTTTTCTATTTTTAGTAGAGATGGGGTCTCACTCTTGCTCAGGCTGATCTCAAATTCCTCCTGATCGCTGATCTCAAGTGATCCTACTGCCTTGGCCTCCCAGGTGCTAGGATTACAGGCAGGAGCCACTGCGACTGGCTTAAAGTAGATTTTTAAATGGAGACCTGTAGGAAGGGTCTTGGGGCTGCCTGTGGTGGGAACCTCCTTCCTCAGGGGCCTCCCCTCCTGCTGTCCTGCCTGGAGCCTGGCAGCTGAAACCCAGCCTGCGAGCTGAACCCTGCTGGTCACGTTTCTCCTCCCTCCTGGACCACTGGTGGCCAAACTGTTCCACTATTTCTCCTGATCTCTCTGGTTCCCCATCCCCAGGCAGGAAGTGGAGATGGGGCTGCATGGTCCAGGAGGCGGAAGGCGTCTAGGGAGTGTGCAGACTGGCCCAAGCTTGCTCATTCTGCCTCTTTCCAGCACTTGGTGATGCCTAGCATCACCCTGCTCCAATTTGGTCCAGAAAGTGCACGACCTGGGGGAACCACAGATCCACCCCCAGAAACACTGTTCCTGGGCTTCCGTCTTGTTGTTTATCATCCATGAAACGCATGTGACAACTCTGTAATGTCACTGCCAGTGTTAGGGAGACGGGTTGAGGCCTTTTGCTTTACTTTGTCCTGTAGTCATTTTCCAAAGTCCTCCCGAGCTCTGCCATTCACCTCTTTTTATAGCTTTTAGTCTGAGGCTGTGGCCGTAAACCCTGGCTACGAGTTAGAAATATCTAGGGGAGCTTTAAAAAGTGCAGACTTCCAGATCCCCTCCCAGAAGACACTGGGTCCCTTGGTTCAGGGTGGGATAAGAACAGCCGTGCGCTGGGGCCCGGTTTTGCTTCTCTTCCCAGCTCCATGCTCAGTGGCCTCACTCTGGTAGCTTAAATTGGCCAGGATGGCAGTATTTACACCACGGAAACTGGCCAATACTCCAGATCGGGTCTAGAGAGCCAGTTATTAAATGTTTACCAGCCACCACTGGGCATAAATATTTTTTAAAAGCTTCCTTGGTGATTTTCGTGTGCAGCCAGGGCTGAGAACCACTGGCCAAGGTATCTCTTGACAGGCATAGAAGGTTTATGTTTACCGACAATAGCTGACAGATATCGGGCCCTAACGGATGTCTAACTGTTGGTGTGTGTTACATCACTCAACCCTGACAGCAGCCCAGGAAGGAGGATTATCATCCTCATTTTTTAGATGAGTACATTGAGGTCCATGTAGGTTGCCTAGTACCTTGTCCAGGGCCACACTGCTAGTTAGTGGCTGAGGCTGGCCGGGGCCTTGGATGGCTGCGGTCAGTGCCCTGCTTTTCCCAGCAGGTTGGATGCAGACTCATGCTCTCATTGTTCAAGATGACTCTGGGGTCTGAGCCTGTGATACTCCAGTCTGCAGTGCGTCAGCGAGGAACAGGCAGTTGTCACCAGGGCCACTGGCAATGGGCACGTCTCCATCCAGCTTAGGCGAGATGCTTGGACTCTGAGCCGGGAGAGTGAAACCAGGATACTAATGGGCTTTTGGTGCTGGTGTGTGTTTTCTTCCCTTCCAGTGGAGCACGACAAAGAATTCTTCCACCCGCGCTACCACCATCGGGAGTTCCGGTTTGATCTTTCCAAGATCCCAGAAGGGGAAGCTGTGACCGCAGCAGAATTCCGGATCTACAAGGACTACATCCGGGAACGCTTTGATAATGAGACGTTCCGGATCAGCGTTTACCAGGTGCTCCAGGAGCACTTGAGCAGGTGGGTGCTGCGCTGGTGCCTGGGAGGGGTGTGAGCTTCCTCCAGCTACCGAGGAAGAAGGGGGTGCTGGCTGGAGGACCCCGCCAGATGGGCCTCCGCCGTGGAACACCAGCCTCATGCCAGGCCCATACCAGACACCATTTTAAAAGGAGGTGTATGATGTATACAACTGTTTTTTAAAACTATCATGTCAGTGACTCTGTTTAGGAATAGCAGCAGGAAGCCCGGAGACATGTGGTCCCATTTGGGTATTTCTGGGCTGTCTGGGTCTGGCCCAGAAGAGAAGGGGAAGAGGAAGAAACGTTTTTGAAAGGTTCATCCCGCTGAAACCCAGTACATGATGTCAGGCAACCAATGAAAGTAGCCATTTGCAATAAAATGTTAGGGGAAAAAAAACCCAAACCAAAAACAAACAGAGAACACTCAGCCTTCCAAGAATCACTAGGTCAGAAACCAAAGTTTGTGCTGAAAGTCTTTAATTTCTTGAGACCCTTTAATTTCAAGGTCTTGTGAGAAGTAAGAAGGCTGAGGGAAGCTCTGGACCATCTAGCAGGTACATTCTACCGTCCGAGGTGGAAGCAACTGAGGCCATGTCACCCCGTGGCTGGGTTGCTGGGCTTCTCGGCTGTTGGGCTTCTGTGCCCTGCGACCCGATGCTGTGACGTGGGAGTTCGTGGAAGAAAGGTGTGTGGGCGCCTCCCTCCGATGCTCAGCCCCAGCACCTTCAGCGGGAGGCGGACTGGTTACCGCAGGCAGGCAGAGGAGCCCTCCCTGCCCTGTTGCCAAGCGCTGCGATTTTGGGGGTCATCTTAAATACTGAGGAAACAAAACTTTCTTGAGTCTTTCCATGTTTTGCATTTGTGATTTCATATTCGCAAGAGCCTTCTGAAGTGGGGCTGTGGAATGGGGAGAAGTGACGTGCCCCGAAGCCAGAGGGTAAGGCCACCCGGAGAGGACGTGGCCACGTTAGGGCTTGAGCCCAGGTTTGGGGAGCTGGAGGCCCTGCTTACGAAAAATGTTCCTTTCAAAAATTTGGTTTTGGGCTGGGCGTGGTGGCTCACATCTGTAATCCTAGCACTCTGGGAGGCCGAGGCAGGCAGATCGTTTGAGCTCAGGAGTTCGAAACCAGCCTGAGCAACAGTGAGACCCCGTCTCTACTAAAAATAGAAAGAAATTAATCGGACAACTAAAAATATATAGAAAAATTAGCCGGGCATGGTGGTGCATGCCTGTAGTCCCAGCTACTTGGAAGGCTGAGGCAGGAGGATCGCTTGAGCCCAGGAGTCTGAGGTTGCTGTGAGCTAGTCTGACGCCACGGCACTCACTCTAGCCCGGGCAACAGAGTGAGACTCTGTCTCAAAAAAAAAAAATTGGTTTTGAATAGGCAAGACAGGTCGACGGTATAAAATTGAAAAGAAAGAAAAGTAACTACAGCGAGAGTGAAGG
>CAUYSK010113242.1:0-30937 GCA_963575035.1 Avahi laniger | reverse complement strand
AAACAACCCAAGTGTCCATCAATACATGAGTGGATTAATAAACTGTGGTATATGTATACCATGGAGTACTATTCAGCTTTAAGAAACAATGGTGACATGGCACCTCTTATATACTCCTGGAAAGAGCTGGAACACATTCTACTAAGCGAGGTATCCCAAGAATGGAAAGACAAGCACCACATGTACTCACCATCAAATTGGTATTAACGGATCAACACATAAGTGCATATATAAGAATAACATCTATTAGATGTTGGGCAGGGGGGAGGAGGGAGGAGGGGACAGGTATATGCATACACAAAGAGTGCAATGTGCACCACGCAATAGGATGGACATATTTGAAATCTGGACTGAGGGGGGGAAGGGGGGCAAGGGCAACACACGTAACCTAAACATCTGTACCCCCATATTATGCTGAAATAAAAAAAAAACAATATTTACGATGTGAGATTACACACAGCAGGAGGGTCTCTAGGCCCCTGAAGGTTTGGCAATGATTCTATTTTCAGTGACAAAGTAGCCCAAGCTTTGAGGAGAGCTGTTATCAAATTCCAGCTCTAGGACTTACCAGTTGTGTGATTCAAGGCAAGTCACATAAATTATTTGAGATTCCATTTCCTCATTTCTAAAACCGGGCCAATAGCCAATACTATTCTCTTTGCAGTAGTGTCGGAGTTGGAGACAATCTTCCCTAAAGCACCAAGCACAGTGTGCCTGGGACACTTAATGCCAGCTGATGGCATTAGAACCCTCACGAAACATATAACCCAATTGAGGACACAAGACAGAAGCACATACAATTGTACAAGCCCACAGTAACAGACAACTGGTAAGTTGGGAGATAAAATCAGTGTGCACAGAAGTCCCAAGAAGAGAGAGTTAGGATTGGGCTGGTTCATGAGAAGAAAATTCTGGGAAGAGCTTTGAGGAAAAAAAAATCCTTGTTATGGCCATTATTCATGACTTCTTAGTCATGATTATGACTTCTTAGGTCACATGGTTATTGAGAAATCTATCTCTAAATCACCTGCATGTCATTAATTTTTTAAAAAAAACAATGGAAACTTGATGTTTTATTATCCTCTCTGATTCTAAGCTCTATTCGTTATTCAATAAATATTTCTTGAGCACAGAATATATACATTGTCCTAGGTTCTGTAGTTTAAAAAACAGTCAATAGATACCAATTCTATCATCAGATATATTAAAGTTGAGAAAGAAAGATGAAGCAGAGAGAGAGACTATAACTAAAAGTAAAAAGAAAAAACAAAACAGGAAAAGAGCCCCAATAGGTGAAGAAGAAGTAAAAGCGTTTTCAAAAGGGGAGGTTATTTCTCTCTGGTTGATTAAGGAGAGAGAGGTACCATTTGAACTGGATTTTGAAGGACAAGAATGTAACAGTTTGAAGGAACATCCATCAGGGAGAGGAAGCTTGACCATACAAAGGAAATAAGGTCTGGAAGGCAAGGAGTGAACGTAGGAAAGAACAAATAGTTCAAATGGGTCAGAACAAAAATGTGTCCTAGGAGGTAAAGACAGAAATGGGGTCTAGGCCATTGTGAGTGGGGCTTGCAACTTCCAATGCTGAACTGTTAATAAATAACACTTCCTCAATGTTTAAATTTCAAGACAAAAAAAACTGATCATTTACCAATTGCACTAGATCTACTCTTACATCTGTAAAAAGAAATCAGAAAGCCACAAATAATAGTGCTTTAAATAAATGCGCACAACGATCACCAACAAAAACTAATCGATCAGTTCCAAACACAAAGCAGATGTCAAGCAGACCCTAAAGCAGGTGTATTTAAGCATCCCACCCGCAATAACAAAGCAACTCCTGAGCCATGAGATGGAGACAGGATAAACAGAGGTATCTCTCACAATGTGGGCGTGCATAGGGGTTTTATGGTAATAAAGAGGGTAAATCCAAACATTTAAGAAAGAAATAATAACTGAATACAAACTAAAAAAAAAATAATAGTAATAGAGGAGCTCTTCCCAACTTGTTTTCTGAGGCCGGAGAAACCGCAATAACAGAATCTGACAAAGACATTATAAGCAAGGAAAATATCTCTCATAAACACAGGCATAAAAATTGTAAACAAAATATAAGAAAATTGAATCCAACAATATATAAAAGTATAATACATCATGATGTGGTGGGTTCATCACAGGAATATAAGATTACTTTGATATTTGAAAAAAAATCAACGTAAATCACATTAACAGAATAAAGGAGACAAATGATATGGTCCTCATAACAGAGACAGAAAAAGCATATGATAAAATACATCACCTGCCCATGGTTAAGGGGAAAAGTTTTTAGCAAATAGAAAGAAAAAATTCTTTTATTAAAAAATAGCTACAAAAAAATCTGTAGCCAATATCATACTTAATAGTAAAATATGGAAGAAATCTCTCCCTGAGGTTAGAAACAACATAAAGGGTGTCCATATGACCACATCTTTTGACATTACACAGTAGGTTCCTAGCAACACTGTAAAACAAGAAAAATGAAATAAATATATAAATATTAGAGAGTTATAATTGATATTGCTATTATCCACATATCATTGTACACATCAAAAATTCAAAAAGATATACAAGCTATTATTATTATAAAGGCTGTGATATTCAAGGTTAATAGCAAAAATCAATTGTATCTATATATTAGCTCCAAATAATTGGAAAATAAAATTTTAAAGTATCATTTATAATATTAATAGTATTAAAAACATCAAATACATAGGAATAAATCTAATTGTAGAGGTAAAAGCTCTCTACAGTGAAAACTAACAAATAGTGTTGAGAGAAATTTTAAAAGACTTAAATAAGTGGGTAAATGTTCCATATTAATGGATTTAAATTCTCCATATGGATTGGAAGATGTCAATTCTGCCTTTATCGATCTGTAAATATAATGCAATTCTGATGAAAAGCCCATCAGGGAGTGTGTGTGTGTGCGTGTGCGTGTGCGTGTGTGCACGTGTGTGCACGCACATACACACGTGAACTGAGGAGCTGATGCTAAAATGTTTATGTTGCAATACAAAGGATATAGAAAAGATGGAAAAGCAGTCCTGAAGAAGAACAGCATTGGAGGGCTTCCATTACCAAATATCAAGACTGCTGTAAAGCTTCAGTGATTAAGACAGTATCAAATTGGTACAAGGATAGAACAGGATAAAAGTCCAGACCCAGATCCTCATAAACACATTTGGCCACCTGACTTAAGATAAAGGCACCAGTGCACACATAGTAGGATTCCATTTATAAAATTGCAAGAATAGGAAAAATTAATCTTTGATGAAAGAAGTCAGAATAGTGCTTGCTTCTTGGAGTGGAGAGAATTGATTAGAAAGGAGCACAAGGGAACCATGTGCATGCTAAAAACATCCTATTTCTCTTCAAGGTTATGGTTACATGGGTCTATATGTATTTAAAAATTCATAAGCGGCATGCTTGAGATGTGTGCACTCACTGTGTGTGTTTTATACCACAATAAAGAAACATTTTAAAAGCATGTAAGCCAGAGACTGACTCCAAGTTTTGATGTTTGTCAACTATTCCACACTCTCCTTTTGCTGCACATCTGGACAAGCTGATAAGAATGGCTGGGTGCTCCTTCCTTTAGTGCTGATGGGAGGTTCAACTCCCACAAGCTCCTACCCGAGCATGGGGAGCTGCACCCCAGCTCCCTCCTCTCCCCACCAAAAGAAACCTGGGCCAGTCTCCATTCCTGATTCTCTCAACTCATTTTTTACTTGCTTGGGAGTTTTCCTGCTATTCCTGGAAAGTTTCTTTGTGTGAATAATAAACCTTTTTGTGCCTTCTTGCTATGTGTGTGTTCCCATCGGTCTCAACTTTCAAACCAAAGTTTGATGGAGAATCCATCCTCCTTCTGCAAATGGCCACAACAGAGGAAAAAGCTTTTTGTCTCTGGTTTTTCTATTTTGTTTTCTGCTGCATCCTCTACACTTAAACAGTGCCTTGGACATAGTAGGTACTCAATGAATATGCGTTGAGTAGATGGAGAGCTATTTGTAAGTGCAGGGTTAGAAAATAAATAGTTTGGATTGGCAGAAGGACAGATGGGAGGATGTAAGTAGAAATCTCAAATTGCATCTCTAAACCAAAACAACAAGGACCCCTAAATCAAGCATGCGCCATAGGAGATGGTGACTATAGAGGAACTACATCCAAGGTGTAATAAATTTACTTAGAGTTATGAAAAAAAGAAGTTACACGGTAAATGAACAAAAATTGCATAAGCTCTGGGATAAAGATGGCAGGAATTTCACTCTTTCTCATGTGAAAAGCAGACCAACAGGTCTCTGTGGAACTACTCCTCTCACCAGCGAGTGTAACATGGCTCTTGCTTGAAAACAAACATACCAAGAAAATCTCCAAAAAACAAAATCCTCACTGTTCTGTGCCCACTCTCATTACCCTATCCATAGGATGTTTTCTTCAGGGTAAGCTTAGTGATGTTTCATAAAGGGGGCGGGAATCTGAGGGGCAGGAGCTTAGGTGAGGTAGGGCAACCAAGGCTGAGTTGGTGGGCAAGTACATCTTTGATTGGAAATAACTTTTGGGATTGGGGGATTCCTCTGGGCTTCCCACTGAAGTATCTGCAGTAAAGAGTCAAAGACTCTCTGTAGAAGATTCTTCCCTCATGGGCTCCGGGATTCAGCAATACATCCTTTCCTGCATTTCCTCGCCTATGAATGGCGCCTCCACTGTGAGCCCTTTGCCATGGAAGATGTTAGCTTCCCCTAGGCAATAGGTGGCATCTCTGTAATTTCAAATGTATGTCTGATCTGCATGTGCTGAGCACCAGGAAATGTCCAGAACCCTTGAGGTCTGGCTCGCTGTGAGCAGAGGGGCAGGTGCAGGTCTCATCACCTGCTTTGTGTCTGCATCTTTGTCTCTCTACAGTAAAGTCTGTGCCAGTGGGATGGAAATGCCGAAACTCAGAGAGGTGTTCTCAGAATGTCCCCTAAACAAGACCTGTGAAGACAGCTCACAGTTTTTGATCAGTAATTTGACCAGGTATATAAGTACAAACTCTTTTTAACAGGCAAGAAATTAGGGTAAGAACTTTTAGGACCACAAGAAAGAGATATTTTGCTTTTACTTTTTCTCACCATCTTGATCTCCATCTCAAATTCAGAGAAAAAGTAGAAAAAACTATGTCAGAACAATGAAGGCTCATACAGGCAGAAGGCCACCCAGTCTCCCAAAATGCAAGTCATCGTTCTTATATTAAATGTTGACTGCTTCATGTTTCAGGGTAAAAATTTACAGATGCTAGCTTTGAATGTAAATAAAATACAGGATTTGGGGGAGGTGGTTATACAAATTAACACAGGCTACACCAAAAGTTTGCTTTCCAAAAATAAAACAAAAGCATTTTCTAGGATCCTGTCAGTTAATAGCCACTAATGAAAGCTCAGGGTGCTGAGAGCCACTTTTGGAGTGGAGCTTCTGGGATACAAAGTTATCATGCTGGAGGACTTTGGAAGGAGTTGAAATTATCTGAACGAATGATTTCTTCATTAACTCTTAATTTCCCCACCAGAAACAAGGGTTGGATATTTAGAGTTAACATTAATTAAGCACTTTGAGATATTATAGTCACTGTGTTAAGTCTTTTAGCTAAACCTCCCAACCGTCCTAAATCTAAACCTCCCAACCATCCTATGAGGTAAAAACAGAGGAACAGAGAAGTTAAATGACAGAGAAATTAATAAGAGATAAAGCTGGGATTTGAACACAGGGTCCACCCTCTTTCCCGCTACCGCACTTTGCCCCTGGTGGCAGGATGCATGTTAGAACTCAGTTGTAAAGGTGGAAAAATTCAACCCATTAATTACCTGAATATTACCAACTGGATTCTGTGTCTCATTTCAGCATCTCACAGAACCTTCCTTGATCCCAATACACAAGCCTGTACTGGTAGGTCAGCACTGTGGCTGACCTGTGGACAGAAGTGAAGTTGTTCCGAGGGTTCTCATGCTCAGTGTGAAAATATGTCCCAATCAATCAGCAATGAGCAATGTCCACTAAGCATGCAGGTTGAGACGGAGGTAGCATACTTGCCAAGAATGTGCCACCACTAATCTAATCCACTCCCCCTGCTTCACAAGCAATAGAACTGAGGCCCAAAGAGGGAAAATGAATTGCTTAAGAACACAAGAGTAGGAAGTAGCCAAGCCCAATCAGTGCTCAGGTTTTCTTGACTCTGTTAATAAATTAGCCACTTCCCTTAAAGTCTTATCTCCTTCTGCTTATAAAGCAACATCCTAAACTCCCCCACCCACCCCAATTTGATAGTGTTGTTGTGAACAACCAATGTGTTAATGCTCACAAAACATCTTCGAAATCCATAGAGCCTGATTTTCTAGCAGGGGCATTTAAAGATCAGCAGCTGCAGCACCAAACCATTCCTTACCTATAAGCTCTACTTTTAGAAAGGTTCATTTTCAAGAGACTCATATATGGTAGTCAGAACATTCCTTCCAGTAAAACTTCCCAGGCTTTCATTTCACCAAGATCTTTGCTAATCCTTCCTGGAAGAGCACCACTTTATAGTCATGCTAACGCAGAAGTGCCTACTTAGCAATGGCTGTCCAGTGGCAAAAAGTAGTTAATGCAGCTTTGTAGGGTGTCTAAAATTACCCCTAGGGAACAGTTTTAACACTAGGAAAATCACCCTCATTCAGACAACTGTTTAGCAATTTGAGGAAGGAAATCCATCAACTCTTCAGGGTACTCTTTTTTTTTTTTTTTTTGTAATTTACCATTTGAGGCAGCAGCTAGCACTCGAATGTAGGAAAAATCAGCCTAATTTCGTTTTTGTGGCCCATCTCTCACTCCATCATCTATTACAAGTCCAATTTTTCAAAAAGCATTATCTTAATGCAAGCATTACTAAGAAGAGAACGGGCGGGTGCAAAGAAGAGGGAGACAGATGTACCTTTGAATAGCAGTCGGGTGTAGAGCTTCATGCCACCAGAAATAAACAGTAATTCTGACACCAAAATTAGTCATTTGGAAGGGCATCCAAGGAATATTCAATGAACTCCAAACTTTCACAGATGTTGGAGAAATTGCTTGCATAGAATTCTCTTTGTTCACAAATCTAGATGAAATTTGTTAAAAATATTAAAAGGCTTTTGTCTAGTTTTCTGCTTCACTTGCTGCACAGGTCAACAATGGCAAGAAAAGACTTTTAATATTTTTGTCAAGACAGACTTTGATACCCCAGAGAGGTGAGTTTTGTTGCTGACACAAGGTCTTGTATTCAGTAGGAATTCACTAATTACTTATTTAACAAAAGTTGACATTGACTGGGCTAAGCATGGAACTAAGTGCTTGCAGGCACTACTTTACTTATCAACGGTGTCTACTCTGTCTTCTCCATGAGGGGTTATGAAGATTGCCTTCATTTTACAGAAAGCGAATTGAGGTAACTCATCCAAGATCCCACAGCGGTAAGTGGCGAAGTCAGGACTCCAAACCAGCCCTCTCTCCTCCCAGAGCAACATAAATACCATGCTGTATTAATATTTTATGAGTTTGATAAAATCAGACATTCTAGTCATTGACTATTTGGGGAAGACTGCATGTGAGTTGTGTTCAATGAGATATAAAGACCCAATGTAACATGGCCAGTATATAATGTGTTTTAGCTTTAAAAACCTTCATAACCAGATTTATAAAGGACTGTACCACTCTTGAAATGTCATTTCTGATGAGTTATTTTTGTGCTACATGAGGATTTGTGCCTCTCACCTCACTCTGCCCTTTTGGATTGTTTGCTAGTCAGTTTACAAACTGGAAGATAGATCAGTGAGGATGGGGGGCTGAAATAGGAGACAGGATTGAATGTAGAGGTTTGGTCAATAGAATCACCAGAATATCCCCACCCACAACCACCCAGCCATGCCCTGACAAATCAGACAGAGAAAAAAGAGCTCTAAATGAGCTTTCCCTGGCTGGCTCCCTCATCATTAAAATGAAGACAAAACGGAAAAGACTAAGAGAATCTTCCTTTTGAAAGCTGGTTTCCTGGGCAACATCAGCTCATCTCCCACCCTTTGATCTATCTGCAAATCCTTAGTGCAGTCTGCTTTCTGCGTCAGAACTCAGCTCCATTCTATTGTAAGCACATTAAAGCCTCCCCAAAAAACAATAGTGGAGACAAGAGGACATTTTCTTGCTTCTTTTTCCAGCTTTTGTATCCCTCATCAGAGAATAGGATAGACTCTGCCAAGAGAGACGATCAAAAAGGCATCAGCCTAGCCCAAGAAAGTTGAGTCTTTGGAATGAGAAAAGAGTTTCCTTTGGGCACCATGCTCCCCTCTGTTTCAGCATTTTCTCACCTTCTATGGTGGTGACCATGTGATCTGGTGAGATCAGGCTGGGGAGAATTCAGCACAGCACCGTGATGGGAGTGGCCAGCCACTGCTCAGATCCTCTAACCCCTACTGAAGCAGCAGATTTTTCTCTATGTCATGAGAGATCAGTAGACCAATTTAATGTAAGGATGGTTTTCCTGGTTGGAGACATTGAAGGAAAAGCCATCTACTTCCCAGTCACACTCAGATTGGGACAGCCAACGAATATGTTTACAAGGGACTTAAAGGGTGCTGTTAATTCCAGATTTGCCAATTTATGATAACAAGATATTTCTGTTCTTCCAGTGAATAGGTGCCAAGGATGCTTGGTCCAGTATTAGAGCCAGGAATGAAAGACCCCATGACCAACTCAATATCAGAGGCACCTGACCCAGGATGTTTTAAAAGGAGTCCATTCACATTTGCAATGCCATTTTCTCCAAATGCTGCTGAGTGGTATAAATCTGGAGAAACTGGTTGAGAACTCTTTACCAGGGACAGTGGAAGGAATAGTTTTGTCTCCAGAGGACTTTAACATGGTCTCTGTCTAGCATTAAAAGCAAAAAATAGAACAAAAACCAAAAACTCAATGTGTATGCTTGTGTCCCCAACCCTCTAAGTCCCACCACCGGTATATGCATAAATAGCATTCCTTGGTCAAGCCAAAGCACATTAGAGAAAAAAACTCAGGAGTTACTCCTGAGTTCTTAGACTTCTGATACCAAGGTGGGTGCTGCAGGCTAAGACAGGCTTCAAGAAGGTGGATGGAAATAGATACAGGTCAAAGGTAATAATGAATATTTATTCAAACAGGTGATGTTGAATCTCACACCAGCAAAATGTTTAAAAATATTATTACCCAAGCTTCAAAGACATTCATAAATACTCATTCCAGAATCAAGTGTTATCAGTCTTAAGGAGGTCTGCCACATCTTCTTTGCCACCACCTTGGGGAACCACTTCCTTTGGCCTGTCTCCAACCTTTCCCTGACCAAGTCTGATTGAGTCCCAAGGCCTGTGAGTGCCTAGATGGGATGCTCAAGTGTCACTCACAGTGAATCAATCACACAGCTGAGGGAAGCCCTAGGGATACAGAACAGAGGAGTGGCCACCACTGTTTGGTAATTCTGCAACTTACTACAAGTAAGCAAGAGTTTGAAAGACTCTCCCACTTGAATTGAAGCATCTATTCAAGAGCAGACTCACAGAACATATAACCAGACAAGAATGTTGCACTGCTTAAAACGGAGAGGAATTCCCATGATGAAAAATCTCATGAAATTTAATAATGGACTTACTCCATTTATAGAGGGCAAGGGTTCCCTCTCCAGTTCCTCTGGACAGTCTGACTTGGTCTCTGCCCTTGGTCTTAAAGCAGCTAGGTCTCCTTCATGCTATCCTTCCAGAATTGAGGGAAACTGCCACATATAATTCAGGAATTTTTCTAAGTCCTCTTTTTTCCTTTTCTTTTTTTGCACAATATTTACATGCCTATAAGAAGAGGTCCAGAAGCTTCTCCTTGCCTTAGAGCTTACTCCTTGCCTTTCTACCTTGCTCCTTGCTCCACTAAAACATTTCCAAACAAAAATTCCACCTTTCAACTCTTAGCTGGAAATCAGGAACTGAATGCCATTGGGGGATAGTAAATGCTGGGGGTTGGCAAAACCCGTCATCTGTCCGGTCAATTTGTTTTGTGTCGGGGGGACATTTAATCCATATCTGTCTGATTCACTTACACATGTATCATCCAAAAGTCATTCAGAAAGAACCATTTCACTCCCAGGAAACCTGTACACATCTGTTCCTAGAGGTATATAAGAGACATCGTAAATCTTCTTGTACCAAGAAAATGATCATTCAAATTCCCCACACATCAAAATCTATGGGAAATGTAAGATTTGGGACTGCTCTAAACATATAACATCATAAAGATTCATTCATTGCTCCCAAGTGTATAAATAATGACTCATCTTTTTATTTTTGCATAGAACCAAGGGAAGCTATTAAAAGAAGAAAGTGAGGGAAGTGACCCATTCCTAACCTAACAGCTTCCCAAATCCCCCAAATATAAAACTTTGTATGTTCCCTCATATCCCCAAGAAGAAACCAATTCAGCTTATAAATAGATAGAAATAATTTCATTTTATTCCTCAAGGAAAACATATTTTCAAAACTCTATCATTTTGACACAACATTTGGGCCCCATATCAATCTACAAATATATCTCTGTCATGAAAAATCTACTGAAACACTATGTTTAAAATGAGAAATATTAAAACTTAGAATAAGAAAAACCCTTAGATGTCATTTGGTTCACTTCCTCTGTTATTAATGTCCAGAATATATTCAGATTCCTCACAAAAATAAGAATTAATATTCATTAACATATTTCAACCAATCAGGCACTATAAAACCACTTACCATCCATTATCTTATTCTAACCTTCACATCCACCTTATGAAATGTATCCAGTTATTATTCCCATTTTACAGAGAAGGAAACTCTGCAATCACACTGCTTGTAAGTGGCAATGCTGGGATTCACATTTGGTCTGTCTGACACCAGGGCCTGGCTCTTAACACTGTTCTGCCTCCAAGGCAAACAGTAACATAAACATATTTCAGAAACCTCAGCAAATAAGAGATAAAAAACAACCCGTTAATCCACCTTATCTCACTTTTAAGCATTTGATTCTTTTCTCCTATGAAGCCCTCTCATTGCCTATATGATAATAATATTTTCTTTTTTTAATTAACATTATAGCAAACATTGTCCATGTTACCATAGAGACCTCATGATACTCATTTTCTCTGTTGGCTACAAAACATTTCACTGGATGTATAGACTGTAATTTATTTAACTATTATCCATTTGATTTAGCAGTTAGATTGTTTCCATGTTTCATCTAATATTAAAAGTATCATTGAACATCTTTGTATACATAGATTCTTTCTTAGACTATACTTAGAATTGATTCCCAAAAATGGAATCGCTGGCTCAAAGAACAGAGCATGGATTTTTTTTTTTAATTTTTTTAAATTATTTTTTATTTGTATATGTTCATGGGGTACAAGGCCAACTGTGTTGCATTGATATTTTGCATTGTGGTGAAGTCAGGGCCTTCAGTGCATCCATCATTTATGACTTTTATTAATCCATTATGTGCCTTTCCAAAAAATGTATATCAATATATGAGGGTTGTCCGGAAAGTATCCAGCCATTGTTAATACAATGAGAACAGTTACATGGCTGAATACTTTCTGGACAGCCCTTGTATACTTGAAACTTTTTTTCATCATATCCTCCTTAGTGTTAGGCATTGCCTTTTAATGTGTTGTTGTTTTAATAAGTAAAAACAAAAATAGTGACTCAGTAGTTAATAAAATTTCATTTCTATGATTACCAATGAGATCAAGTTTTTCCATATTTAAAGTATCAGATGTATTTCAACATTCTCATTTATCAGGTGAGGAAACAGAAGCTCAGCATAAGTGGCACAACTAGCAGTAGAACGGGTTCTGTAATCAGTATTTGTTGGTTGAGTAAATAAATGAAAGAATGAATGAGGAAAGGAGCAAACATTTCATTCTAAGTTTCTTTCTACTAACCACATTGCCTTCCCTACACCCCTCTGGATCTGCTAAATTTTAAATTATTTTTTTCTAAGGCTGTCAGAGTAAATAATACGGTGAGTGACGTTCCAATTTAGAAGAGCAGGGCTTCTGCCATCATCAAGAGTATTAGGATGATCTAAGCAGACCAGGCTGGCTCTGGCTCTAACCCTGCCCAGGTTGAGCTCTATGGCCTTGGCCAAGGCATGTGCCATACCTTCCTCAACTACAGGAAAGGAGCACGTGGGTAAATGAGTTTTCATATCTTTTCCACTTCTGACTAATTGTGGTTGTAAAACAGATGGACACATTGGGCATCAAAACAGATACAATTTTCCCCAATATGCGAATGATGCAAAGTCATGCCACAGAGCAGTGAGACACAAAACCATGTGTTTGAAGCACCAGAATTTTTCCCACCATGTCAATGTGGTCAATTGGAATTTTATTCCATCAAATGCCAATACAGATGAAGTCCTTAGCCATGTCAGGGCCCAGTTACACTACTCCCTATGGCTTTACATAGTCAGTAGTTGGATTAATTCCTTTTGTCTAAAAGGAAACAATGTCAACTAGTAATTAGGGTCACAGACCTAGTAATAAAGATACTTGGGCCAGACAGACCTGGGTTTGAATCCTACCTCCATACCCTCCCTTGCTTGGCACAGTAGCATCCTACCTGAGCCTCAGTTCAGCCTCGTCAAGTCCAAAATATCCACAACATATGGATAAAAATTGTAGCTCCTACTCAGAGCATTTTTAAGGATTCATGAAAATAGTATATAAAGTTCTTGCCACATGCCATGCACTGTGCAACATGTTGGATAAAGGTAAGCAATAATCATGGATTTCCTCGTTAATTTTATTAATATATAAGAAAACATTTCTCAGAATCACAAAAAGCAGAGCTGCGAGTGGACTATTCAGAGGTGACTCGGGTGCTCCACTCACCCAGCAAACTCTTCAGGCTTGTTAAGAACGGCTGGCTTTTTCCTTCCAGGAAACTATCAGTGAAGAGTCCAGAGTCTCTGTAGATGTTGAAACACTGCTTGGGAGCACATTTTCTGGGGCACAGGTGGCTGCCCTCTCTCCGTACCGCGAACACTCTTTGGTGCTAATGGAAATTTAATCTATGTGGCCCTTGGTACTTAAACTGAGCCCTGAGTCCTGGCCCCAGTCTTGGCTCATTATCCCAGGCTCCAGTCGGCTCTTTGAACTGTTATTACCCTGATCCATCTACTTAGACTCCATAAACCAATGAAGGTGCTTTCAGAGGAAACTGCTAAAGGGTGATTCTGGAAACCCTTGACATAATTTAACACCAGAGATTCACCTGAGAATCAGAAGGGCTTTAGGTCAAAAATTGCCACAGTGACTGTTCACATGCTATTTCACAGAATACTCACTTCTATTCTACTGAAGCGGAAGTATCCCTCCCTTTGTTAGCAAACATGTGTGTCTTCATCACTCAGCCGAATTATTTCTGTGGATAATTGGGAGACAGAGAATTGGAGAGGAGCTGGAAGGTGAGTGCTGATTAATGATTAGCTACAGAGAACAGAAGGTCTTCGGCCCAGTGGCAGGGGGAAGAGGAGGATAATAGCAGGAAAAGTCCCCTTTAGTCTCATTGGACAATAAATGGCTGCAAAATGACTGGACTCGGCTGCAAGGGTTTTTGTTGTTATTGTTTGTTTGGGTTTGGTTTAATTTGGTTTAGATCGATAGAGCTGGGTTTGACTTTTTGTTTGTTTTATTTTTGTCCATACGGAAGTACAGTGTCTGCTTCAATTAGTCTCCTTCCCACCTGCTTTTCTCCTGATGTAGATTGAGCACCAATGTATTGGGCCCTGTGTCGGGCACATTTGCTTATGTTTACTCTCAACCCCTCCTTTTCCAACCCTGTTCAATGCAGTCATAATATCTATCTCACAAGGTGCAGTGAGGTTATAGTAACTTGCCAAAGGATATGGCACAGAAGACACAGAGCCAGGAGTCATACTTTCATCCTATCTCTTTTCACCACAGGCAGGGAATGCTCACACAGGAATAGGGAAGAGACAAGAAGAACAGCTTTCCAAACTGCATGTATACAAGTCATAGGACTTAATATATCTGAAGGAGGTTAAGTAGGAGGTTTGGGAAAAGCCCCTAACCAGAGACTGAATGTGAGATGAGAATGAGGAAATGCACTCAAAATCTAAAAGGTAAGAGGTGAGACATCCATTCTTGAGTCCTTCACAGTGGCTAACACAGCCTGGGCACATGGTTCATGTACCAGATCAGACTGATTGGCAATGGCTATCTGAAATCCTGTCTTGACAAGGATTTGGAGCCTGTGAATGGCTTGATGGAGATTGGTGTCATGATCAAACCTTTTAGCCTGGCATTCAGGGTAACACAGGGCCAGGAACCCTCAACAGCCACTTGTTCATTGACCATGGGGCAAAGTCATAGCCTTCTGTGAAAGGAAATTCCAGGTTGACATCACAGCCTTAGAGATCTTCCCTAGCTCTGTCTCCCATTTGTCCTTCGAAATGAACCCCTCAATCTCATCCTCCACTTCCCCATCTCATCCTTCTCCTCTTTGCTTTAAGATCAGGTTTCTCCCTTCTCCCTAAGATCAGAGGCCTCTTCATATAGTCCCATGGATAGAGCTTGCATTAGATAGAGCTCATTTGATCACATACTTTGTTCATACCACCTCTTTGGTTCTCTGCTCTTCTTCTGCTAAGGACACCAACTTGGGTTGCCCTCTTGATATATGCTACCATCACGGACCATACCCAATTTAGTCCTAGTCAAGCCTCAGCCCCAATCCTGAGCCTAAGTCCTCCACTTACTAGGAAGGAGAGTAGAAAAGCCTTAATATCCCTTCCATTCTTACTCCAAGCATCTCATTAGCACATTGCCTGTGCTCTATCCACACACTTTTATTCCAACAAATCACAATCCTTCCTAGTTGAAAGCCTTTGCTCTACCTATTCTATCTCACTGTCTGAGAACACCCCTTCTCCTCCCCTTTATCAAAATTCTATTTATCCTCCACAGTACAATTTAGTCCTGACCTCCATCACAAATCATTTCCCAGTAGGCTGTGTTCAGCCTACTGATACTGACTTCCTAGAAAATGCATCTAAGATATGTCACTTTCTGTTAAGAACTCAATGGCTTCTAGACCTGGCACCAAAAACAGTGGGTAGATCCTAGTCTGCAGCAGGCATTGCCTCTTTCTTGAGCAGTTCACTGTCTACGAGGAAGCAGGAAACACACACATGTGCAGAAGACATTTGTGTACACAAAAGAAAAAAGGTTTAAATAGCCACTGATAGAGAATTGTGCCAAGTTTCTGTGTGTTTCTTAGGACGGAGAAGAAATACGTGGTCAGAATAAGAGGAAAGAATCAAGGGGAATTCCAGAGAAATGATTGCTCCTTGACCAGAAAGCAACAGGCAAGAGTTACTGGGGACACAAAGCTATTAATGGCAATCAATCAATCAATCATTAAATAAATAAGCAAGTTTAGGTCCCAAGCCCCACCTCCCTACACCATTTCCTTCCCACTCTGTTCTATGGGAGTCTTAGCTCACTTGTTTGAAAACAGCTCCACTCTAGGCATACTCAGACCTCAGAACAATTGAATTTGTTGTTCTCTCTGCCTGCCTGGATAGAGCCAGCTCATTCATGTCCTGTGCTAAATACTCTCTGTTCCTTGTCCATCCACTCTCCACTGCTCAGTCTCAGGAGGCTGACCTCTGTGGACAGCATCACCAAGCTCCTTTGCATTCCGATTTCTGGTTGGCTACAACCAACGGGAAGCATTAGAGGTTGGGGAGAAAGATGGCTGGGGTATTTCTTCCCTCAGCTCCCTCCCTTCCAGCCTCAATTTTTCAGTGGCTGGGATTCCCCCATTCAAGGCCACAGCTCATGCCAAGAAAATCCTCTCCTATGGCTACAACTGTCATTAGGCACCTTCAAGCCTTAGGATGTAATTATTTCCTACTGATTACAGTTTTTGACTTGCTCATAAGGTTTTCCCTTACTCTTCTAAAACCGGTAGTTTTTCTGTGAAATAGTTAATAGAAACAAGCTTACTTAACTTAAGATCTTGAGGCAAGGGAAGGTTCTGAGACTTGAGTGTCAGCTGACAGAGCAGGGCTGGCTGCTTGTCTCCAATTCCAATGGGAAGAGAGGATATGAGCTCAGAAGAGAGTAAAAAAGATTTAGATGGGGACCTTGAGACCATCTTGAGGACCATGAAGATGGGCAGACCTTGAAGACGGTAATGAGAGAGGATGTGAAGTTTGTGGAATGTAACCCCAAAACAACCACCTTCTATTCCACATGGAAAGAGGCTCAATGGGAAAATGTCACCCAGGTAGAAGGATCTTAGATACGCATCTGCCCATTTCCTGCAAGAAAGCATCCAGCGGGCCATCTTCATTGAGGTCCCAGGCTGAGCAGAGAAGTCCTCTTAGAGGAAGAGTCAGCAAGAGGAGATGAGTTTATTTGCATTCCCGAGGAAGCCACTTCCAGAGTGCGGAGCACGCTCTGATTTCCACTCACCTTCTCAGAAACTCAAAAGTGCAGACCAGAAGAGTCTGGAATATATTGAGTTATTGATCAGTAAAGAACCTATGGGCTTTTTTCTGGAGCTAAAAGGGGGTATTCATATTAACTTCCTTAGAGACAGTGACCAAGAAGTGACAGAGCAGACTGAGCACTATGGGTAAGAAGCCCTGGTAACCTTCTTACTCAGAGATACTTAGAGATAAAAATAAAAGTGGGCAAGTGTCTTCTATTTTCCAGCCAGAGTCTTGCATTGAAGAGCCTCTGTAAGAACCCCCCCAGTCCTCTAAACGTTAAACATACAAGAATGTGAACCAAAAAAATCAATCCAAATTTTAAAATTATAAAGGACTCTTTAAACAAGTGACACATTTGGTTGATCTTTATCTTCGTCCTCTTTGTCTTGGGTTCATCATTGTGCTCACCCAGGACCAGACGAGTGATACTAACTACCTAAGTATCTAATATGTCTGCCTTCACTCATCCACTTGTTCAGCTGATACGTATTAAATGTCTACCACGTGCCACACACTATGACAGACACCAGCAATATACCAGTGAACAAAATAGACTTACTCTACCTTCATGGAGCTTACAGTCTTGCTGGGGGTCACAGACATTTTTGTCTGTTTTTTTTTTTTAATAGAAAATGACAAATTGTGAAAAATGATATATTAAACATTCGTTATATTTTGTCTACTTAAAATCCATTTTTGCCTTATAACTGCACTTCTTTCCCCATCCTTAGTCCCTGTCATTTGCAAAAGCTCTCATTCTCAGATTCTAGGAGTAATCAGGGAGCCCAGACTTGGCCAATGAGGGTTTAGTTTCATCTGGCCACAGTGATTGTTTCTGGCTCCAGGTGTGTACCTTACCTGGCCAGGCCCTTCAGAGCCAAGGGCATCAGGTGTGGGTATTGTAATATTGAGAAAGGGGACTCGCTTTGCCCTAGGATGGCTGAGCTGGTGGGATATCAACATAGCATTACCCTAAATCCAATTGTCCCTGAACTGCCTAGTGACATGAGTCAAGCTCCCTTTCCTGCATAGTTTCGGTTGAGTTGGATTCTATCACTGTGGCCAATATGCTCAGAGCAAACGGAGCAGGGAGTTAGGAAAAGATACCAGGTAGGAGAACTGCATTATTTTAGGTGGCAAGGGGAGGTTTCTGAGAGCCAGTAACATCATGCTAAGAATTTAGAGGAAGGCAGAAAAGGCCCCCAACATTCATTAAGTGTCAGACAAAAGCTTTGTCATGTCCAAAAGCAATCACGGTTAAGACAAAATCAACTTTTCAGCTTTGTCTTCTAAGCCACGCTCCCTTCCCCTGTACCTGCCAACCTGCTCTATCTTGGGTTAATCACTCCTCCTCTGCTGTCATGTCTTCAATTCACCAAAACACAATAGCATGACTCGACATTCTCCCTGGGTCATAACGTTTATCGTTTCAAGTAACTGGCAAAATGGAAGCTCTCCTTACGCCTGAGTGTTTGTTTCCAGCTTAAGACTTCTCTAAGGAGCTGGCACTCAGCAGGTGGATTTTTTTTTCAAAACCTTAGGAAAGGAAGAATAAAGTGAGAATCTCTAGCCTCATACCTAAGTAGCCATTGGCAAATGGAGTATGTCCCTTCACCACTTGGGCAGCCTTTCAAAGCTCCTCGCCTCTGGGTGGGCATTACCATGACAGACAAGAAGCCTATGGATGTTTGACCTGTATCTGACCTAGCCTTCTTTTAGATTAAAGATAGATGGATGGTTCTGTGCTGCATGAAAACACCACTGTCTCTCTCACACACACACAAGGACGTTTCACTTCTTGGACTTGAGACTGTTTGCCTGGGAGCAAGGAAACCCTAGTTTCAGATTCCTGCCCTAGACAGTCTTTGTCACAGACTTGAGAAAGCAATCAAGCCAGCATAACGTCCAAGAGCCTGCTGTGTCAGCTCAGGGAGGGGCCCTCCCTCTCAGACGGTTCAGCAGGTGCAGACTGAAGGCAGGTTCATCTTCTCCTCTTGAAAATCCAGAGAGTAGGGATCTGGGCAGGGTAGGGTGTCTCCAGCTCAAGGTGCATGTTCTGCTCAGAGATGTGGCCTCCTTTTTCTCCCCGTAAGGAGAGCCAGGAAGCTGAATTTAGTTGCAGACCAGGTGCTCAGGGCCCAGGTTCAGCATCAATGGGGGATGATTCCATTGCTCAGCTCCAAGAATTGCTGCTCCCAAGGTGACACTAGGATTCCTGCATGGCTCTCCTCCCTGATAGGCACCCGTGTCCCCAAAGCACATCAGCGACACGTGACTATGAACAGTTTGGTTTTATCTATCTGCTTAGGGGAGAGCAAACAAAGCCTGCTTTCAGCGGAAAATCTCTCTCCCTTAAACATTTGCTTCCTGGCCAATCAAGTGTCAATTATTGTACAATAATCTGCATGTTTCCAAGGATTACTCACCCTAGAGAAATAAAGACGGTGCCAAACAGGCACAGGTGGCAAAAGGAATCTAGTCAGTGCCGGATGCTTGCCACCACCTGAGTCTACCTCCAACCCGCTTTGGTTACCAACAACGCCAAAGGCATCTGCATGCCTTTCTTCACACAGGCTCTTGATAAGACAGACCTGGGACCAGACCCCATTCTAGCATTTACTGAGACTGTGGGCAAGTTACCTAATTTATCTGAGCTTCAGAGTCTTCCTGTGTAGAATGAGGTTGAAAGCACCTGCCTCATGTCTGGTTATGTGAATTAAATGACAACCACATAACACTGAACACAATCTGGCATATAGTAAGAAAGCAATAAAGGTTATAGTCTTCCCCACTGTAGAAAACTGACAGGTTCATCCAAACCTGAGATCCCCCCAACTGTGTAACCTGTGTGCTCCTTGAGGTCTGGCACCAAGATCCCGAGCTGGTGGCCTGGGTGGTTATCATGTTTTTGCACATTTGGTTAGCAGTGCCCAAAGAAAATCCCTTAAAACAACAAAAGAAATTGAGATGAACAATAAAAGCATCAGACATGGCAGTTGACTTAACAATTAGCTTAGGTACACCAACAGCTAGCTGCTCTCCACATAACCAGATGTAGCATATTTACTTACCAAATCCCTCTTTCGCAAGAGACTCAGAAACTCTTCTGGTCTCAGGCAGATTAATGCTTAACAGAAACTCCCCGTCCTGCTCCAGCCACTGTGTATGGTGATGCAGGTTGTGCCCTGCTTAAGTCGGAGCTGAAATCCAGCCCAGGATCCACTTGTCAAGCCAAGAACCCTGGCTCCAGGTTCTGACTGCTCAGAGGAAGGGACGCCTTTTTCTACTTTGCACAAAAGCACCGTATGGACCAGTGGAAGCCCATGGAACCGGTGGCGCCCATATGGAACATGACCCTGACCCTCTTTTCATGAGTACTGTCCTGTCTCACCCGTATGTCCACGTTCTGCTTTCACATGGGCCTACGCCATTTAGCTTTGGGAGTTCTGGAACTCTTGGCTTGAAGCTGATATATTTTCAGTGAAAGAGCTTGTCACCACTGCACAAAAACTTCCTGCTGCTCTCCCCTCTGTGTGTCGTGCCATTTCTGCCCTTCCTCGGGGCCTTCACACACGCCGTGCCCAGGAATCAATGCCTCCTGCGGCCGAAACCATCTCATCTTTCAGGTATTAGCTTAAACATTGACTCCTCAGATGGGTCCTTCCCAAGCACCCCAATTTAAAAGGGTCTCATTCCCACCCGCACTATTCTATCACCTTATTGTTTATAACAAGTGCCACATAATAAACAAAAATAATTCATAATCACCCGTTTATTACCCATTTTCTGTCATCTGCTTTAAGCTCTAAACTCTCTGAGAAAAGCAGCCATGTCTGTTTTAGTCACCAATTAGAGTGTATTTCTAGCACATTCCATGGCACAGCCCTCCCCTATTCATTGAATAATAAATGAATGAACGAATGCTGGAATCACACTTCCTACTCTTTTCTGGGCTGCTTGGTGTCCACTGTCAAGGCAGTCTATTCTCCTCGGAACAGACCAGACGACTGCAGCAGACAGGCAGCCAAACTCCTGAGCAGCCCCGTCCACTGGGCCAGTCGGGTGCAGGGAAAACAAAGCGCTCTGCAGAGTGTGACAAGAAGAGGGTATTTAACGGAATTTGATCTGCAAACATGGGAGGAGTCGGGAAAGTGAGGTCAGAGAATCAAAGAGATGGTTTCTAACCAGTCCACCTGGAGTCCACCTGGTGCAGATGGATGCTTTGGAGCTGCCAGGGAAGTTCAAGAGGCCATGCAGGCCCCGCTCACGACCTGGGAGGGGGCGCTCGTGGAGAAGTCTGTGGATCTGTGGCCTGGGTGGGTCAACACCACGCAGCCAGTGGTGGCCTGGGGCGCTGTGCACAAGAGGGCCTGGCAGCCAGTGATGTGAGCTGAGCACAGAGCAGGACACCACAGCCACGCCAGGATCCCCCATGAAAGACCAGAACCACCCTACAAAAGGAACAACTGCTGTTTCACTGCCACCCCACAGTGAAAGGGACTCTGGAGACATGGCGCCAGCTTTGTCCAGACTGACATGAAACTGTCCAGAAAAGTCACCTTGCCCCCTGTCAGTGCCACCACTTCTCCAAGGAACTCTCTCTACAGCTGACCCCAATGGCTCCTTGGCCCCATCCTGACTACACATGGACCAGTAAACATCTTCTCTTACCTCTTCTGACTGGCTTCCAGAGCCTCTCTGACCACATCCCACCATAATTCTGCATGTCTAAAGGTAACCCAGTGACAGCTCCACTAAGGGAAGGGCGGCCCATCTCATGCCTGCGGTTTGGAGAGAGCAGGAACAGCTCCTGGGCAGAGACTTCCAGAAGGACTGAAACAAAGCAACAAAGGAAGCAACCGATCTTTTTGTTTCTTTTCCTATTGCCTCTTTGCAACTGGCCCTTTACCATACCAGGTGAGCAAGGATTAAAACTGCACTCTGCACCAATCAAAAGTCTGTGTAAAACCCCCTGTTCCCTCTGAAGTCTCCGACTCCCCCTCCCAAGTCCACCTCACAATGCAATCAGGATTGCACTTGCAGATGGGCGGGAGACTGCTGAACCTCCGTGTCAGTCTAGTGCCCTCCCCACTCCATTTGCACGTCCCTCTTGAGCCCTTGGATGGGAAGGGATTCTGCCACCTCCAGCCACTGGATGCAGGTCTTTTCTCTCCCCATCAGCACGTGTGCCAACACCCCAGTGCTCTGGAACAAATGTGAGCTTCCAAGGCAGCAAAGCACCCTGCTTCCCCTTTCACTTCCCAGGCAGCTGTCACATCCCCACTTGTCTTCTCTAGAGGTGAGAGCTGTCTGGCTCAGCCATCATCCAGCTCCAGTACGTAAATCACAGGAGGTCTTCTGCCTAAGAAAAACAATTACCACGGACTACCGGGATTACCGTCTGCCACATTTACAAATCTCTCCAGCTCACATTCATCTCTCCCAACAATTTATGCCTTCACGGTGTCAAGCTGTTCAAATGTCCTGTCTTTTCCCTAGATGGACTGACTTGTAGCTCTTGGCTGAAAACTCAAGAACTTTGTTGTAAAAACCAGAATTTTATGCAGCAATACCCCATCAGAAGAGCTCATGCCATGAGAGAGGGTCAGCACATTTATCTCTTTTGGTCCCACCAAAGTGAAGGCATATGATCTCTTTCCAGCAAAAGGAGATACAGGTCCAAAACTCTTTTTTTTTTTTTTTTTTTACCCAATGCTGTGCACACTTTGCACCTCCCTTCTGAGATGTCCAACATGACTGACTATTCAGAGTCCAAGTCATGAAGATAAGAAACCATCCTCACAATGGGTGAGTAACAGTAATGCAGGGGAACATTTGGGAAAGTCTGGAGAAATCTTTGATTGTCACAACTATGGGGCTGAGAGCAGGAGTTCTACTGTTAATAGCATCTAGTGGGTAGAGGACAGAAATGTTGTTAAACATCCTACAATACACAGGATATCTCTCCTCCCCCTACAAGAAAGAATTATCTGGCACAAAATGTCCACAGCATTGAGGTTAAGAAGCATTGCAAATAACCCAGTGCAGCCTGGCTTCTCACACGTTCTGCTTCATGTACCCCAGAGCAGTGCTGCAAAGTAAAGTGGCATTTGAAGGAAAGGAAGAGAGAGAAGAGGCCAAGTTAGGGGGGTCACTACTTCCTGCTCCCTCCCACACCCCCAAGAAACAGCCATCTATAAACAAAACAAGGGAAAAAGAACACTTTACCCACAACACAGGATGAACATTTGGGTATTCATCTCCTTCAGGCTCAGTGTCCTTATCTGTAAAATGTGGCCATGACACAGGACCGCACTGCCTGGCTCGCCAGTTCATTGCAACAACTGGCAGAGATGATGGTGGATTAGGAAGCTCACTGGGGCTCCAGGGCTTTAACGTGGTAGTTAGGAGGGTGCATTGTGGTGATGAAGAAGTGGAAAAAAGTACTGTCCTAGCAACTGGTGCAAGAATTTCTGCTGGAGACAAAATTCTCTCTTGCCTGTCTCTTCCTCCTGGTCTTTTGAAGAAGAAAAATTGGTGAGTACACTTAAGGCAGAGAATCACCAAGGTTTCAGAGGAGAATCGTTAAATTGTTCTGCAGAAAACAAAGAGAGAAGAAGGTTGTTCCTACAAGGTGGACCCAGCTGGAACTAGAGTGTTGAAGCACTCTATGGAGTATGGAGCCTGAAGGATATCTTAAGATGGTGAAGCCAACTTTTCCATTTGAGCTTGTTTGCAATGATGTAGTTTAAATCCATCTACTATCTTGTCCCCAAATTCTCATTCTCATGAATGTTTTGGCAGTGGGAATGTGTATGAGTGCATAAATCAAAAAAGGTGCTGAGTTTCACACCCAAGTCAAGACAATGTGGGGTAAAGGCAAAATATTACATGTGGGCATAAGAACCCTAAATCCATGCCATGAGCATATGAGCCACCCCCCTTCACACACGCACACATAGGTGGGGCAGGGGAAGAGATTCACAGACATCTTGAGAAAAGTCACCGGGGTTTAAGGAAGAAAATGTTTGAATCAATGTTACCTATATCGTAAGGGACAGGAAGATATCCTGCTCAACTCTGGGTATACTGCTGGCATCAGAGCAAGATTTCTGTTCATTCGTAGTGGCCTGTATTCTTAGCCTAGTCCATGGCACACCAGAAATTTCTACTGGTCACTAAGGACCAGTTGCTGCAGAGATGCCTGCTTGGCCAGCTACCAAAACTTCCAAAACACATCCAATCAAAAGTGCTTCATGGCTGTCAGTGCAGAGCACCTCTCCCTCCCTGAAGAAGAAAGGTAGAAATTCTTGAACCTGAAAATTGCTTCCTCCCTCCCACCAGCTTTGGATAGATTTGATATTCATGATTTTATCCAAGCAGCCATTGGTGGTGCTCATTGGATGGCAGCCAAGATGGCTTTTAGAAAAAAAAAATGTTTTTAAAAGATCAGCATTCATTAGTTTGGTTCTTCATTAAGGGAAGCACATGTGGTAAAGGGAATAATTAGTGAAGTTAATTGTGGCTTCATGGAGAACCAAGGGGGATCCAGTGAAATGTCCTGACATTCACCAAGAGCAATATGTTCATTGCTTCTGCAACTAATTGCAATTAGCAAGTGAGGGAACATACATACAGTCTCCATGTGTAATTAATCACAATCCTTTATCACCGTAGACACAGGCTGCTGAGTGACAGCAGACACCTGCCCTGTGCTGTGCCTCTGCATTCCCGTGCAGTTCCTGCCAGTTCCTGCTGCATTCCTTCCATTCCTTGTAACTGTGTTATGTGCCTCCTAAACATGCTAGTCCATCCTTTCCGGGGCAGGGTTTCTCCGCCATGCCCCCACTAAATGACACATCTCCAATCTTCCTAAAGTATACACTCAGTAACTGTTAGATAAATGAATGAGTAATGAATGGTGCATGAGTGGAAAGGCTCTTCTTCCATTTGTGTTGGTTACAATGACCACTGACCCTTTGAGAGCCACAGAAAGGATGACTCTGAGGATAGTATGTACAAACAAGGAGACTTCAGCTAAATGGGGCTGAGATGAGGCTGAACATCCAGAGATGGTAGCTTCCGGGCTGCCTGGATTGTATGAACAGGATGGTACCTGAAGTGAGTCCCCATTTCTCTTTTTCTGGAACTATCTTCTCAAATATGACTTTGAATGGACAGAAAGCGGCTTTCCTCTTGCTGCCATTGTTGCCCTTAAATTATATCTCCAACACTTCCTCCACCATCACCAGGAAAAATGTACTCCACTCATATATAAAATATAGACACTTGCTCACTTGCTTCTTCATTGGTTTTGCAAATCTTAGACTAGCAAAGGAGATAAGACCCTAGAAAAATATTGAATCTTGACCCTTTTGTACCCTGGAGGCTTGACAAGTTATTTCAGTTTTGGAGTGTATAAAATCTTAGCTACAATAGAGCTCCAGAGTTGAGCTTGGGCCCAGAGTTTGTCTGACTCATATGTCTAAAAAAAAACTCATGTGGCTAACAAAATCTAAGTTTCTGCCAGTCAGATGATATTCACATTCTTCTACGGTGTTTTATTGCTTCCAAAAAATTCACGATTACTTAATTTGTTACAATAGAAGCTATATAATGAGATTCACGAGTTTAGTGGCTTAAAGAACTTGGAAGTTCATTGCTTTCTCCCCTGCCAGTCCAGGGCTGCCAGCCAACTCTGCACCACAAAGTCATCCAGAGAAATGGGTAAGCAGGGAGGTTCTGTCATCCTTAACATGTGCCTTCCAGGATTCTTTGGCATTGTCTCTCCAGTCCGTGGAAAAGAAAGAGTGGAAACTGATATCAAGGGATTTCCTTTTAAGCAAGGGACACAGAAGTTGTACCCATCATTTTTCCTCAAACTCCAGTGGGGCAAACTCAGCGACACAAAGGTGCAAGCACGGCTGAGACATGCCATCTCTCACTGGGTACGCATTTTTACATCCAGGAAAAAGAGAAAATAGATTGGGATTGGAGACAAACACTAATAAAAGAGAGATGCATTTAGAGCCCTGAGATATTTAATATGAGTAGCTTTATCTCCACCATTTTAGTTAAATAGACACACGCCATGTGGTTTTATAGTTATCTTTCCACTGCTCTATCATGAGCTATTTGAGGCAAGGGTTGATATAGTGCTAAGCAGATAGAAAACACTTAATAAATATTTTGGACATGAAGGATTGAATGGATTAATGAATTAATGAATGAATGTCATATCACCTAGATCCCAGTTTGACTTGGGTCTATCCTTGTTTGGAGGACATGTTTCCAAACGTTTTCAAGGTACTTTTTCCCCTGTCACACTTCAGTTTCCTCTGAATAAATGAAGCCCTGAGTCTAATGGTCTTGCAATCCCTTAAAGATTCACTCTGTCTGGAGGCTTCCAGACTCCACCCACCTCTCCATCTACCCGGTCTCTGAGTCCTGGTGTCACTAAGGCTCTCTCTCTTCAGTTCTTTTAACACTTAATTTTTACTTAGAAAATCCCAGAGTAACAGTGTAATACCTAGGAACACTTTAATTATGAGGATTAAAAGAAAATCAAATCACAATAAAATCTCCTGTCACACACAAGGGAAGAGGAAGGGAAAAGAACATTTACTGGGTACCTATTGTGTTAGGCATGTGAAAACTATCAGGAGAAATCCTGAGTACCCGAAATATTCACATCAACCCAAGGGAATAGTTGTTATTGTCTGTCTCTAATTTAAAAATGAGAAAATAAAGGCTCAGGGAGGCTAATGACTTGCCCCAGATCACCAGTTAGTGACAGGCCAGGATTCAAACCCAGGACTATCCAGATGAACCCGTCCAATTCCCACTAAACAAAACCATTCAATGAAGGCTGGCAAACCCAGAGCTCATTTCGGAGTTGACTTCCATAACTTGTTAAGTTTAACTCATAGCTCATCTTTTTGTGGCTTGTCACTTTTTCTTAGGGTAAAGAGAAAGAAATGACCTCAAAAAAATGGCAAAGCTGAGTGCAATTAGTGACCTTAACTTCAGTCTCTAAATAAATAAAATCAGAGATGAAAAAGGAAACATCACAACTGATACTGTAGAAATCCAAAGGATTGTTAGAGACTGGTATGAGTAACTAACTATATGCCAATAAACTGGAAAACCTGGAAGAAATGGCATTGGTCTGGGCAAAGACTTCTCAAGTAATACCCTCAAAGCACAGGCAACCAAAGCAAAGCTGGACAAATGGGATCACATCAAGCTAAAAAGCTTCTACACAGCAAATGAAACAATCAGCAAAGTGAAGAGACAATCCACAGAATGGGAGAAAATATTTCTAAACTATCCATCTGACAAGGGATCAATAACTAGAATATATAAGGAGTCCCAACAGCTTGATAGAAAAAAATCAAATAATCTGATTAAAACACGGGCAAGAGATCTGAATAGATATTTCTCAAAAGACGACATACAAATGGCCAACAGGTATATAAGAAAATGCTCAACATCTTTAGTCATCAAAGAAATGAAAATCAAAACTACAATGAGATATCATCTCACCCCAGTTAAAATGGCTTTCATCAAAAAGTCAGGCAGTAATGAATGCTGGCGAGGATGTGGAGAAAGGGGAATTCTTGTACACTGTTGGTGGGAATGTAAATTACTGTAATTATACTATGGAAAACAGTATGAAAGTTCCTGAAAAAACTAAATATAGAACTACCATATGACCCAGCAATCCCACAGATGGACATATATCCAAAGGAGAGGAATTCAGTACATCAAAAAGGTATCTTCACTCCCATGTTTACTGCAGCACTATTCACAGTAGCCAAGACATGGACTCAACCTAATGGATGAATGGATAAAGAAATTGTGGTGCATATACACAATAGCATATTACGTAGCCACAAAAAAGAATGAAATCCTGCCATTTGCAACAACATGGATGGAACTGGAGAACATTATGTTAAGTGAAATAAGGCAAGCACAGAACAAGAAATCTTGCATGTTCTCACTCACATGTGGGAGCTCAATATTAAAAACAATTGATCTCATGGAGACAGAGAGTAGAATGGTTACCAGAGGCTGTAGAGGATAGAAGGGAGGGGAAGATAAGCTGGGGATGGTTAATGGGTGCAAAACTATAGTTAGTTATATAGTTAGATAGAATGAACAATATTTTATACCACAGCAGAATGACTGTGATCAACAATAAGTTATGGTATACTTTAAAATAACTAAGAGTGGAATTGGAAAGTTTCTAACACAAAGAAATGTTAAATGCCTGAGGCGGTTGATACGCAATTACCCTGATTTGATTGATTCACATTGTATGCCTGTATCAAAACATCACATGTACCCTATAAAGATATACAACTATTATGTACCCACAATATTATAATTAAAAATTTAAAAATTAAAAAAACAAAAGAAATGAATATCAGTATCTTGATGAAATAGCTGTTCATTGCAGCATTATTCGAAATAGCCATGATATGAAAACAACCTAAGTGTCTGTCGATGGACAAATGGATAAATAAAATTATGTAGAGAGTATATATTATAGAAGGGAATATTATTCAGCCATAAAAAGACAAAAATCCTGCCATTTGTGACAACATAAATGAACCTGAAGAACATTATGTTAAGTGAAATAAGCCAGACACAGAAACACAAATTCTATATGTTCTCACATATGTAAAAATCTAAAAAGTCAAACTTTTAAAAACAAAAAGTAGAACAGTGGTTGCCAGGAACTGGGGTGTAGTGGAAATGGGGGAGATGCTGATGAAAAGGAAAATTTCAGTAATAAGAGGAACAAGTCCTGGGGACCTAACATACAACACACGTGGTGATCCCTGTGTCTATGAATTTGATTGTGATTATCATTACACAATGTATATGTGTATCCAATCATGTGTACACTTTGAATATAAAAAACAATTGTATTTTTATTCACTAGAAATGAACAATTAGAAATTGAAATAAACGTTTAGTACCATTTACTGTATTTCCTTAAAACATAAAGCACTTAGGGATAAATCTAACAAAATATACACAAGATTTGTGTGCTAGAAAATCATAAAATTTGATGAGAGAAATCAAAACCAGGCAGTTCTGATGTAGACGGGTCTCGGACTGTGTTTTGTTTCCATAGTCCTGTGTGTCTCATAGAGGAACAAGACAATCTCCTCCCTGCTACCTGCCAAGAAGCTCATGATCTTATAGGAAAATACTTGAGTGAGAACAATTCTACCACCTTCCAGTCTGGGTGACTTTCAACACAACTTATTTCACATATCTGAACCTCAGTTTTTTCATCTTCATAATAAAAATGATAAAACCCAACTTCAAAAGTTTGAGGAGGATTAGGTAAAACAGAATAATCAAAAGTCTTTGGTACAGTGTCTGGCATACCTATTTTCAGTTCATCCTTTTTCCCTGATTGGCTCTGCATACCTTATGCTTTACCTTATGCTATTCTACCATTCTTTAATCCTTGTGTGACAGTATTTTTTTAATCTATATTTATGATCTGTGTCCCCTACTAAATTTCCATATCCTTGAAGACACCAATGTGACATATATATTGAGCATCCGCCCATATTGTAGAATGTAGTGTCTTGCACAGTGTGGTCACTTATCTTAACTCATCAATTAGAAAAATGCTGATAAAAAATGTCCATCCATTCTTCCCTCCCATAAGCCCCGTTTGAACTTCTTCCATTCCCAATTAATTCCTCAAGTTAAGCCAGAGCTCAGTGAAGTGTAAAGATACCCACGGGTGAGGTGGGAACACACGGATTTATTCCCAATGTTTCCTAACTAATGCAGTAGTCTCAGGTCCTCAGGGACTGAGTTCTCCCTAGTGATGAGGTGAAGTTTTGAGCAGGGAAGGAGGCCAAAGCCTGCATCCAACGGAAGGGATTTTGAGGCATAAAGGGAGAGTCAGGCACCTCAGAGCTAACTTGAGAGAAGAGATTAATCCGGTCCCTAAAGTCAGCCCAGGACAGAGAGTCCCAGGGAAGATGTGGGGAGATGGGCGGGTGGAGAGAGCAGGAGGAAAGGGAGAGGGAGGCTCCAGGAAGCCCAACACAGTGCAGCCACCTGTCCACGTGCCCAATCCCCTTGCAGCATGTCCTTGGGAACAAGGGGGGGCTTGCGGTGTGTGGTCCCCTGGTGCCTCCTCCCTGCCAGGGCAAGAAAGAGCACCTGCGGGGAGACCTGGCAGTTCCAACCCAGCGTCACATGAGAGGAGCGTTCACTGGGACATCTGGTTCCCTCTGTGGTCAGTGCTCCTGTCAGCCTGAGCCTCTCGTCCTCCTCTCTGAGCTCAGAAACCAGCACTGTGGGAAAAACACAGGCTGTATGCTAGCTGAAGAAAGACCAACTGGGGATTTTCCAGACAACTCAACTAGGACCCTCAGGCCTGTAGGCACCAGCTGGGACCATAAGCAGCACTCACCCATCCCATAGCCTGGGCACGTGTTCCACTCTCCCTCAGTTTCTGTGAAGAATGATATTGAACAGAAAAGATGAAGTCTTTGTTCAGGCTTTTGCAGGGGCCAGATTTCTGTGGAAAGTGCACATCCTTCCACTTCTGAAAGCCAACGTCTCTCTATAGACTTCTCCTGCCCACATCACAGGGGAGGATGGCTGATGCCAGGCCCCGAATCCACGCCACCGCCCTGTCCACCTCTGCGGAGACTTGTCCACAGCCAGGCCAAAGGCCGGCGCTTATCACAGAGCAGGGCCATCGGGGCATCGCAGGAAGAGCCCACTGTGGGGCAGGCAATGTAATCCAATTTTGTGCTGGTTATTACATTCACATGTATAAAAGATTTTTGTTTAACATTAATACTCTGTGAAGGACACCTGCTTGCTGCTAGGGGATACAAGGCTAAATAAACATAGTCCTTGCTCGTATTCCAAGTATAAAGTGTTTAATAAGGTTAATAACTATAATTTATTAACCATTTGCTAGGCACTCTATCTTTTTATATCTTTGATATATATTTGTGTGTGCATATGTACACATATATATAATAATATATACACACATAGCTATATAAATATCTTTTTAAATCTATAAACATATATATCATTTCTACATATAAATTTATTTGTATATCTTTATATATATCATATGTAACAGGATATATTTATATGCGTGTATATATATTTTCATATAGAAAATATATGTTTGTGTTTTGGAAATGACAATGGCTTTTTTCCCTAACAATAAAAGTAATACAGGAGTGATTACGAGCACAGGAATTTAAAGTCAAACTGCCTTTGACCTTGGACAAGTTACTTATCCTCCTTGAGCCTGCTTGCCCATCTGGAAAAT
>CAUYSK010113241.1:0-54468 GCA_963575035.1 Avahi laniger | reverse complement strand
AAATTTTTTTAAATTTAATTTCAGCATATTACAGGGGTACAAATGTTAGATTGCGTACATTGCCTTTGCTCCACCCAAGTTAGAGCTTCCAGTGTGTCCTTCCCCCAGACAGTGTGCATTGCACCCATTAGGTGTGAATATACCTGTCTCTTCCTCCCCCACCTGTTAGACACTCAATAAATGTTACTACTATATGTGCACTTAAGTGTTGATCAGTTAATACCAATTTAATGGTGAGTACATGTGTTTATTTTTCCATTCTTGTGATACTTCACTTAGTAGAATGGGCTCCAGCTCTATGCAGGATTCTACAAGAGGTGCTAGATCACCATTGCTTTTTTGTGGCTGAGTGGAACTCCATGGTATAGATATACCACATTTTATTAATCTACTCACGTATTGATGGGCACTTTGGTTGTTTCCAACAAATTGTTAATGACGAAGGAAGGGACCAGGGCTGTTGTAGCTCACACAAGAGTCCTGGTTAACTGTACAGTTCCAATCAGGGCATTTCTCCCCTTGGATGGCTGGACTTGTTATGGGAGATGGAGGCTTCAGATTTATCTAGAAGTGGTAGAAGACTTGTGACACCTCTATGCAGGAAATGTCTGGCATCGGTGAACAAGTGACATTGTGGGAATCACATTGCAAAGGAGGGGACCAGGCACCAGCTTTCCATTCACCTTCCATTTTCTGTGCTTCACTCTCAGGTTCCAAACTATGGCTCCCCAGAGCCGACCTCCGTTTAGGATGGCTCCTCTGGGCATACTACTCGGGCTGCTGATGGCCTTCTGCTTTACCTTCTGCCTCAGTCGTCAAAACCAGGTAAGTTGTCTTATCACAAATAGGAAAGATTCCTAATAAGGTCTGAGAAAGCCTCCCTGTCACCAGGAAGGACTGCTGTGGGAGTAGGGTGGGCTTTTATTTTTCTTTCTTATGGGAATGTGGCTGGCACTGGGTCACAGAGTATGTATATTTCTTCCTTCCCAACCCTGAGTCCTCTGGCCTCTGTTTAACACATTAACTGCCATGTGAGTTGTATTTAACTCATGCTAGTTTTGAGCCCAGGGCCTCATGAAGCATATGTAACTCACACTTCTCTTCACCTTGGACGTCGCACGAACTAGTTTTCAAGTTGCATTTAACTCACGCACAGAGAACAAAAAAAAAAAAAACAACAATTTCTTTATTAAATTAGAAAGGATTTTTTAGTTCTTTTATTTTTTTTAAGAAAGGATTATTTTGTTTTCAAAGTTTGTTTTTTTTCTATTTTCATGGTAAAACACTGTGGCCCAAGGAAAAAAAATTTTTTTTCTAGCGTTGCAGTCAATGTGTCAAAACTCATGGTACAGTTTCCCTTTGGGGAAAAGATCATGATGATGGTGATGGTAATGTAATAATAATAAGCTCCCATGTACCAAGCATTGTATTAAGTGCTTTATATGTATTCTCATTTAATCTTCTCAAGAACCTTATGAAGTAAGGCAACTACAATTTTTATCCTAACTTTGAGAAGGAAGAGACTAAAGCTCAGAGGCATTAAGTAACTTGGCCCAAATCACACAGCCGGTTTGTGTCAGAGCTGGGAAGGTCAGGATTCTCCCCAGAAGCTGGACGCCTGTGTGGTGAACACCAGTTCTAAGTAACACTCTGCTTCCTCTACTCCTCTCTTCCTTATGCTTTCTCAGTCTGTCTCTGTGTCCTCCTTCCCTCTGTCCTTTTCACCCTGTTCTTTCCAGGCCTCTCTTCATTAACCTAGACCTCATTGCTCAGGGATTCTGTCATTGCCACAGGCAAGAGGAGAATGCCTGAGAAGGCCTTGAGCTTGGCCTGGCTGCAGCACGCATGGCCCTGTTTCCCCGGCTTGTCCCAGCAACAGCCTGCCCTTGACCAGCTCCCTGTGCGCTCTCTCTTCCCTCCCCCGAGAAGCCCTGACTGTCAGCTTTCTGACAGTTTCACCCTCCCCTGGCCACCTTCCCCAACCCCCAGGGCTCCCACTAAATGTTGGGTAAAGCGCTGGAGGCTTTGGAGCAGGAGGCCCTTGAAGTGCAAATGACAATTGTGATGAATTTAATAACAATCCTGCTCAGCTGAGGTTCACCTCTGGCTCATGGCAAGCTTCCACTTTCTCTCTGAAGTCATTTGTTTTCCCTCTGCCTTTCTCCCCACTTTGTGGAGCAGGAGAAAACATATTGTTAGGAGTCACGAATCTTTTTGAGTTTTTAATGTTCTCTAAGATTCTGTTGGTGCTGCTTTTTGGCTGCTGCTTCAAGGACAGTGAGATTGGGATTCCAGGGGCCCCTGAGGTTGGGGCTATCTTTGTCATGGCTTGGCAGTGCAATGGCCCAGAAAACCACCCCAGGGTCTCTAAGGATCAGGGCTACGTCCCCTCCCCAGCTTGCAGCTCATGAGGATCCTGTGCTCCCCGTCTTGAGCCTTAGCAGATGCACAATTAACAAATGCATGCTGATGAATTTACTTAAGGACTGTGCGTTAGTACGTCCCTTTTGGATAATAGTCCAACCAAATAGATGAGCTTTCAGAGCCGTAATTATTCTGGCCCATTTATATTAGCTCTATTGAGTCTAGTCTCAAAAAAATGTTAATACTGACTTTCATCAACAGAAGCTGCTTTTATCCTTATGTCTGTTCCTAAGCTGTATCCATTTGTCATAATCTTTCATCATGTGCTAAGCACAAGTAGGAGTTGAAGCATCTTTTTCTCTCATACCATAAAAATTGCTGCCCTGATGTCATTTAAAATCTAAATTATGCAGCCAGCCACCTTCACAACAGTGAAAATGGAGTGGGGGTTGGGGGTGGTTATGATCCTTTCTTTAGATCCTGGAGTCCAGGTAAGTGCTTCTGATGGCCTGGAATTGTCCTCCCCAAAGGCGTTTAGGCAGGTTAATGCCCACCCAGGAAAGACTGGCTGTGTGTATCACAGTGTGATCTGGAGCCCATGGAAGTCATAGCCTAGAAAGGGGGAGATGCTGGTGGATGTGCTAAAATGGTCTCGTTTCCCCAGCATCATTCCGTCAGCATCCAGGCACAACCATTAGGACCCCGACCAAGAAAGAAACACAAAAGTGTCAGGATTCCTGCATGGGCTTTGGAGCCCTCCAGGCTCCTGCCGTGGCCCTTCCCTGGGACGCCAAGTGAGATAATGAAGGGCTGTGGGTGTGTGGTATTGGCCTTTAGAAAGGTGGTGAGCGGTGAGGGAGGTACGATAGTGGAGCCCAGTGGAAAGACCACGGGCCCTTTATAAGCTCCCTTTTGCCACCTGCTTTGACAATTTGACCCTTTCTGAGCTTCGTTTCCTTGTCTGTAGAACAGGGTTGGTACGTCACTTTTAAGGTCTTGGTGTAGAGTAAATGCGATTATATATAAAGCATCTAGCATTGAGACTGGCACAATATGGCTGTGGTCACTGAATATCAGCTGTTATTTTTAGTATAGGGGTGCTGCTTCTATGGTTTAATATGGGGCTGTTAGTCCGGTTTCTATCCCCAAAATACTGCCCCAGCAGTCTGTCTCTCTCACAGTGTCTGTCAACCCACCATTAGAGATTCATTCATTCTCTTGGATCTTGAAGGCTTTGGTTTTTAAGAATTTCTTATTCAGATACAAGTGCAAGGAAGTGTGACATGATAAGCTGTTGTCAGCTAACACCTTAGCTGGGATTTCTTGCCAGTCAGTTGAGAGGAAATTGGTATTTGGAGTGACGGTGGTAGGGAGAAGAGTGCTGGTGATCCAGCATGGGAGGAATCCCGAGAAGCCAGCTGGGAAGGCACCAGAGCCTGGGGTTTACTCAGGGCTGGTCGAGGGCTGGCCTGCCTCTCTCACCTCCTGGTCTGTCTCCCGTTCAGGACATTGCCTAGACAGAGTGAGGCTAGTTTTGCCTATCCTTTCTCTGGGAGTGGTTTCTTACCTGGCCCATGGAAGTCATAGCCTAGAAAGGGGGAGATGCTGGTGGATGTGCTAAAATGGTCTTGTTTCCCCAGCATCATTCCGTCAGCATCCAGGCACAACCATTAGGACCCCGACCAAGAAAGAAACACAAAAGTGTCAGGATTCCTGCATGGGCTTTGGAGCAGGCAGGTCTGGACTTAAATCTCTGCTTTGCTTTTCTGAGCAGTGTGATTTTGAACAGCCTGGTATCTGCCCTCCTGTCTATAAAATGGTGATAAGAATATGTGCTTCACAGATAAGACTTGGAGGAATTGAGGCATGGAAGGCACCTTTAACCCATGCCTGACATGTGATCAGGGCTTAATAAACAGTAGCTGCTATTATCATAACCTCATCCTTGTGATGCTGCTTTTCCTCAAAACCTTTTGGAACTCTCCTTTTGAACTGACTGTCCAGCCTATGGTATGTTCACATCACTGAACCTCTCCCAGTGCTCTGAGCCCTTGACCTTGGAGGACAGCCAGATGTGATTTGGGCAGAGGATCTGAAGTCTCCCAGAGCCAGATCTGGTGGACAGGGTGAGCTGATCAGATAGGGGAACACCAATTTTGTATCACCCCGCCTCCACTAAAAACTGATTGTACCGTAAAATAATGACAGAATGACAGCTTTGTATTTGCATCTTAAAGTCTGGTTCAAAGATAATACCAGGAGGCGGCACAAAAACATTTTGAGCAGTGACTGGATTGTTGCAAGTGTTTGGCCTCCTTAGGGCTTGAAGCATGTGGCTCAGTGGTTCGCTGGTCTCCTTCTAATGCTTCTTTTTGAACCTATTCTGTTAATCTTGTTAACAAAACCTGCATAAACAGGCTTTCCCAGCCCCACGTAGTTAGAATGAACACTAGCCCTGCCTGGATTCGAAGGGCCTCCTGCCATCTCATGGTCATCACCATTTCCTGTGCTCCTCTTTGCTTCCCTTGATGAAGAGAATTTTGTTGCTTGCTTACAGACATACCTGCCAGGAGTTACCTGGCTAATAGGTATGCTAAAGCAAGGGTTGCAGTTTAATTTGGCCCTCTTCATGTTCTAAAAATAAGAACATTTCACATAAAAATCTGGATTTCTGTTTTCTCTTCAAGTTGAATGCCTGTGTGGCAGTGATGGACCAGCTGAGTAACATCTGCTTTCCTTGGTCGTGGGGGGAGGGGTCCAGTTTTTACAGTCTCATCACTCCCTGTTGTGTACACCTGTCCCACTTTACGCATTTACATCCTTCCCTGCCTGGCTGCTGGAGGCATTTGATGGACACATCTCTGAGGTAAATTTTATTAGCATTCTCCCACCCACAGTCTGGTGCTTCTAGCAGGCGCTGATCAGCATGACTGGGCCCCAGAGTATGTAGGCTCCAGGTACTTAGCAGACAAAGTGGTCTTTGTTCTGGAATGTGAGGCTAGCACCTGCGTCCAGCACATTCAGGTACTTTGGGCTGGCCTCAGTCTAAGGCACCTGAAAGACACACCTGCCTGTGGGAGGGGGCATGCATTCATCTATTCATTCAACAGTTACAAAGTAAGCCCTGGGCTAGGCATGGGGGATACAGTGATGAAAGAGACTAACATAGTGCCTGCCCTCAGGAATCTCAGCTGCTGGAAGCCCTTGATGTCGCTGTCCTCCTGGAGGGTGCCTCCTGCCAGTCTGTCTTCTCTTTAGTCTCATAAGTACACCAACTCTTCTGTTCCTAGTTTTCTTTTGAGCTCAGATTTGTGAAAACTTCAAGTTGAAGGGATAGCAGGGCTTGAGGGGCCAGGCAGTATAGGTGACCACCACCCCAACCTGACCTGCCTGAATGATGCCATATTGTATAGTCACTCCTGGATGTCACAGCACAAACTCATCCAACTTGGAACATATGACTGCCTTTGTAAGTAATAGTAGTAACAGCTACCATACACCCAGGGCTAGTGGTTTACAATGTAGCACCTCATCCAATATATGAACTAGATATTGTTATTATTTTCACTTTACAAATGTAGAAACCGAGGCTTAGAAAGTTAAGTAACTTTCCCAGAGTCACAGGAAACTGAGATTTAAACTTCGGGTTATCTGATGCAGAGCTTGACCCCACTATGTTGGGGTCAGTGTCTCTCAATACTTGTGATATGATTTGAGGACCTCTTCTTGGTCAAGATATTTTTCTTACTGGTCTTTACCAACGTCTGAAATTCTGCTGTCTAAATTTCATGTCTTTATTTCTTGTTAAAATATAAAAGTTCTTAGAGGAGCTCTACATTGCCATTACTGACACCTTAACACCTTAACCTTTCCTCTGACAGCTAATTAAAAAGATCAGACTCCGAGAGACCCAGGCAGGTGGGAGTCTCTACCTGGAGCTGGGGCACTGCTTGAAGAGATGCATCACATGTAACATTTCTCAGGCAGGGTTAGACTTGTTGGAAAACCAAAGTGAAATCTATGTAAAGTACCCAGCACAGGTTTGGCCTCATAGGAGGAATCCAACAAATATATTTCTTACTGCTGTGGGAGGGATTGGGAAATAGAGGAAAAGCGATGACAGGGGAGGTGGGAGGGCTGAAATAACCTCTCCATGTACCAGTGGGAATTCCTCCTTGCTCTCTCAAGTGTAATTCCCCAGAGTTCTGGAGCCCTCTGATTCCAGTTTCCTGAGGCCTTCCTGCTTTTATGCAAGAACAGGTTTAAAAATGGAATGGAAAGGATGGGAGTCTAGGAAGGAGAAAAATGAATGATATTTTGTATTTATCTTGTATCTCTGTGTCCTAAGCTCAGAATGCTCCACAGATACCATCTCATTAATCTTCCATGTTCTCCATGGAGTAGAAGGAAGCAGGTTTTAGGAAGTGGTTTCTAACCTGGGCATCTTCCTCTCTCAGCCCAGCTGTACTCCCACCACACTTGCACCCTGTCCTCCGTGGTTTGAAATGTCCCAAGAGGTCACTGATGCCCCATAGGCACCCCGGGGAATTGCCAGGCCCTGTATTTTGCCCTACTGGGCTGCTTGGGAATCAGTTGGGCCTTAGCGGCTAGCTTTTGGACATCTGTGGTGACCATTTGAGGCTTTACTCTCACATTCATATGTGCATTTTTTTCTTTCATAAATATCTTTTTTTGGCTGGGCACAGTGGCTCACACTTATAATCCCAGCACTTTGGGACGCCAGGGAGGGAGGATGGCTTGAGCCCAGGAGTTTGAGACCAGCCTGGGCAACATAGCAAGACCCTGTCTCTAAAAAAAAAAATAATAATAATAATAAAATTTTTTTTTTTTTTTTTTTTTTGAGACAGAGTCTCACTCTGTTGCCCGGGCTAGAGTGAGTGCCGTGGCGTCATCCTAGCTCATAGCAACCTCAAACTCCTGGGCTCAAGCGATCCTCCTGCCTCAGCCTCCCGAGTAGCTGGAACTACAGGCATGTGCCACCATGCCCGGCTAATTTTTTTTCTATGTATTTTTAGTTGTCCGATTAATTTCTTTCTATTTTTGGTAGAGACGGGATCTCGCTCTTGCTCAGGCTGGTTTCGAACTCCTGAGCTCAAACAATCTGCCCGCCTCGGCCTCCCAGAGTGCTAGGATTATATGCGTGAGCCACCGCGCCCGGCCAATAAATATTTTTATTGTGAAAGTAATATATATGAGTTTTAAACATCAAACAATATAGTAGTATGTCAGATAAAAAGTAAAGCCTCTTCTTGTCTCTTTTTGACAACCCCTCTCCCCAGTATGTTTCTTTAACCCCCTCAAGATAGTATGCAATCTTCTCGGGTTGTTCCTTAGGTATTTTCAAAAGAGCCACATAAACATGACAACATGCTGTGTTCATTTAGCCGTAGCACCTCACGCATTCTGGTTCTGAGGCTGGCCTTACGAAAGGAATTGCAGGTGTCCAAATGTGAATGGGGTGGGGAAGAGGGAATGGAGGAAAAGAGCGTGCCACCCCAGGCCATTTTCTTTCTGCTTGCCTGGCACCTAGTTGTGGTGGGTCATGCCCTCTGTTTTCTTTTCTCAGAAGGATTTTGCGCTGACCAATCCAGAGAAGAGCAGCACCAAAGAAACAGAGAAAACCGAAACCAAAGCAGAGGAGGAGCTGAACACCGAGGTCTTGGAGGTGTTTCACCCGACCCATGAGTGGCAGGCCCTTGGGCCAGGTACCAGCCCAACCCTGTTCCCATGAAACATACTCTGAATTCAAACTGCATATGTCCTTTGTCCCCACGGGGATGCTTTTAAGGAGCAACTGCTCTCTGGCCTGCTGGGGGGGAACAGTGTGGTCTGTCAGAGTGGTAGCTGCTGCTGTAAGGCTCAGGGACCTTCATCTTCCAGCAGAACAGAAATTGTGACATCTGAGTGCCCTGGAAGGAAGGCAGGTGGTGGGTGGCCGTACTTTCTGAGAAAGTGATTGAAAACTTTCTTTCCTTGCACTTCTGAAGCACAGGAGAGGCAGTGACATGTGCCTCACTCTGCAAATGCTATTTTGGGCTCTGCTGCTCCGCTCAGTGCTGCTGAAATATTGTTCATGGGAGAGTCCTGAGCACCGGTGCGGGGCAAGAGTGTTCTGTTGTTAAAGGGACCTGTGCCAAGAAATAGGGGCTGCTCCTGGTCTGGTTTTTAAATGGAACATCCTCAGAGGGAACAATTTTCTCACCCTTTCATGAGGCTGGGCCCAGGGCTTAAGATAATAATGCAAATAGCCAGCAGTTGTGGAGTGTTTACCATATTCAGATACTGTGCTAGGTGCTTCATGTGCATAATCTTGTTCAATCTTTACAATAATAGGAACTATTATTACCTTTATTTTCAGATGAAAACATCGAGGCTCAGAGAGGTTAGGTAACTTGTCCTTTGTCATCCAGCTAACTTGTCCTATGCCATTGACCCCAGAGCCTGGACCCACTCTCCTCCCACTTCTCCTTCCCAGTACCAACTGTCCTTGGCTCGAGCCTACTATGCTGACACGTGGGACTGTTCTCAGGAGTAGGCCGTTTGCATTCTGCACGGTGGCAAGGTAGATGGCAAACCCTGGCAGCTGCCACAGTGTAGTTTCATCAGCTCCTTGCCGATACTCATCACCGTGTCCTCACTGCCCACATTGCTGCTGTGCTGGCAGGGCAGCATTGCCGTGCCAGCCAGCTTTCTGGTAGCAGTATTGCTCCTGCTGGGCCCACATACGGGTAGTTGCTGCCGCAGAAGAGTGATGAAGCACCAAGGAAGCCAGTGGGAGCTAATGGCATCGGGCAGAGGGAGGTTTCAGGAACAGAGGTACTGGGTTCAGCAGATCCAACCCCTGCCCGCCCAGCCGTCCCTGAGAACTAACTTTCCTCACCCTCAGTCCTTGAGAACTAAAACCAGAGGGGCTCTTATGGGTAGGGTGTAGAAGATGAGGGCTATATTCACTTGTTTTATACGGTGTCACTTGTAGTGCTTTTAACCAGACAAGTGCCTGGGGCACATGGAGGTTAGTGTCCCTACTCCTACCCTATCTGTTCCTGTGGTTGAGTCAGTAGCACCCTTCCACCAGTAGTATCCTGGTTCACACTGCAGACAGAACAAGTTGACAGTCCTGACCCTGGGCCCTTATTCAGCCCTCTGGGCAGTGGGACTGCTCTTAATGGCTAAAGAAAACAGCCCCTCTCTGTATCCTTGTGGAGGGAGAGCCAGAGCCTATGTGACAGGTGTAGGCTGTGGGCTCTAAGAAGCTCCTGGAGAATTGGAGTGATTTTTATACTGATTTTTACACTTAACTTGATGCTCCATTGACATCACCCTCTGCCTTATACTTTTCTCAAGAGCCTGTTGTAAACTCTTCTGCACAAAATTTTCTTGGCGTTGCCTCAGCGGCTGGTGTGTTGCAGTTGAGCACATAAACAGAGGCCCTGCAGCTCAGAGGGCAGTGCAGCTCTGGTTCCAGTTGGGCCTGTCCCATCCCAACAGCATTTTTTTTGCCTATACCTTGGCGACCTTTGGAATTATCCCCAAAGCAGGACTGATGAGAGGACATTAGGCTTCTTCTGGCCTCAGTGTCTGATGTGTAGTGATTCAGAGTCTGGCATCATGGAGTCGGACGAGCGGAGGCAGACAGGACATTCTTAGGCCCTGATACAGAATTGAGGGGTTTCATGTGTATATTGTTAGGAAATTGACCTCTCAGTGGTCTGTGGATAGGGATAGCTGGCACTTGACTTCAGCCAGAGTATGATATTTAAATTACCATATTCTGAATGCTGCCTGGTAGCTTCCAACACATCTGTCAGAAGGTTAAAAGGAGTGTAGCCATTCCTGAGAACTTAACGGGGAGGAAAATGGGAGGTAGTGTAATTTATGGTAAAGAGGACAGACTTTAGACTCAGGCAGTCCTGGGTTCAAATCCTAGCTTTGCTACTTGGAGGACCTTGGGCCAGTCGCTGAATCCTTCTGCTCTTTGGTTTCCCTCCTGGCGCTGTGGGGAAATGTCCTGCCCTGCCTGCTGCAGAGGCTGTCGTGTGGAGTAAGTGAGATAGATGATAGGTGCAAACCCCTCTGCGGAATTCCTAACGTGAAGAAGTCACTCAGTACTCACAGCTGTTCCGATTTTCAGTGGTAAATTTTCCACTCGCGCCACCCCTTCAACTCGGTTGTGGAATTGGACGCCAGTGAGGGTATGTGAACGTGTAGCCTTCCTGTCCCCATGGCCTTACATGGGGAAGGGAACTTATGATGTGAAGGGGAGACTTCATGCCTGTGAAATTGTTCCCTTCCCTTCCTTCCTCTCTCCCTCCCTCCACAGAGATTTTGATGAAGGAGCAAGGTTAAGCATGAGCAGAAGGGGTTAGCAGAGCATTTTCTGCCTGAGAGTAAGTGATATAGCACAGGAAGATGGTAGCATCTCTTTTGAGAACTTTTAAGAAAATGGCAAGTTATATTGACAGTTACCCCAGTTCAATACCTTCTGTCCCCTCAGGTCTCTGAAGGGAGGACTGCAGCTCTGTTGTCCTTGGCCCTCCAAGGGGGGAAGCGAGGGTGCATGGCTGTGGGATGGGCTCATGTGAAGGCAGGTTTCCAGACTGCCTGCTGCAGCTTGGGACACCAGGGGACCAACCTGTGACTTCATGGCCCTTCCCACCAGGCCAGGTGGGAACTGGGCCCCAGCCACTGAGCCCTGGACAGCTGCAGGTCACTCTCCTGAAGTCTGCCTGCCTCCGTCATTACTGTCAGCATCCTCACTGGGAGCCACTTATTCCTAGAAGTGATTTTCCTGTCTCTCTCTCTCTTCTGGTTTATTTTGGGATCTGCCTCACCTTCGGAGGCACAGCAAGCATTTGAGTGTGGATTCAGCATCAGCTGTTCTCAAGCAAGCAGTGGAAAGCTGTTTGCTGGCAGATCCTATGGGTTCTGGGCAGGGAACTGAGGAATTTGTCTTGGGGCTGAGAACCCCTGAACACCAGGACTTTGTGCCTGTGTACTTGTCATTACAGAATGTGGCTCATAGCCAGATTTGGTGGAGCTTCTGCTCCCTGGGCATTTTCTGAGATCCTACTTTGTGCCAGGCACTGTAATTGTAGCCAGATATATTGATAATAGCTCACATTTAGTGAGCATGGACTCTGCCAGGCATCCTCCGAAGGCAGATGCTATAACTATCTTCATTTTTACAGAAAAAAACTGAGTCTCAGAAGAAATGACTTAGCCACATAACCAATAAGTGGTAGAATCAGAATTCAAACCTAGCTTTGGCTCTAAACCTCAGCTCCTAACCACTGTACTATATTATCTTCCTGCGTAGGCAAAAAGGATATGGTCCCTGCCCTCTAGCAGCTCATAATCTCAAAGAGGATTCAGAGACCAAAAAAGAAAAAGAAAACCACCTAAAGCGTTTTTGGATTTCCTGGTTGAAGTGTCTTGTGCTCAGTGAGGGCACAAAGGGTGGTGTGGCAGGGCCAGGGCCTTCTGCCTTTAACTCTGAGATCTTGTTGGGGCAGTTAGTCAAATTTTATGACGTTGAACCTCTAACCCCACCAATAGTTCTCTTTTTGAGCTGTGTGGCTTTGGTCAGGTTGCTCAAAATCTCTGAATCTGAGTTTCCTTATCTGAAAACAGGGATAAAGATATATACTTCAGAGATGAGAATGAAACAAGGCTAACCATATGTAAAATGTTTCATGCAGGGTCTGGCACATAGGACATATTCAGTAAGTGGCTATAGTTGTTATTTTAAAAAATATACCTTCAATACCTCCCTTTCCTTGGGGACCTGAAGGAGAAGTGGTGGTGAGGAGGCAGCCTGGAAAGAGCCCATCTTGTGTTGCCCATTAGCCAGTGCCACATGTTGGCCCCCTGTGCTCAGGGAAGAATAGCCAGGCTCAGCCTGGGCTCCTTGACCTGATCTGACTCCAGGCGGCTGTGAGAGTCTCTGGAATATTGGTATTAGCACAAAGAGCCCACTCGATGTGAGCACGCAGGAAGCCTGTGCAGGAACACATTCATGTGAGGAGGGAAAAAAAATCCAAATCATCAACAACTGATGAGAGCAATCCAAGAATTATAGAGCACCAGCCATCTGGTCAGATCATTTCAGATCTGCACGAGCAATAAGAGGGAATTGAATTTTAAAAACCTCATTTATAGTAGACCAACTACTCTGGTTTCAAGTATTTAAGAGAGGAGTCTGATTTCCTGCAGGCCCTGGACATCTGTCTGAAGGAGCACCTGACTCTGGTCTGGGCGACTCTGTGGGACTGTTTCTGTGGGGTCTTTGGCGCTTAGCAGCTTTGGAGGGGCTGTATGGTTCTTCAATCCTCTGTCACCAACTAGCCGTCCAACAATTTAATTCAATTCTGACATTAACTACCTGGAATTAGTGTCACATTCTACAAGTTAAAGAGCTAAGCCTGCCCCCATTTCAGGTGGCTGTCGCAAGTCCGGGCCACCTGTATTTCTGACTAACCAGCTACAAATTGGAGATTCTCATAACCTCCTCCTCATGCACGATAATTTGCTAGAATTGCTCTCAGAACTCAGAAAAACACTTCGCTTACATTTACTGGTTTATTGTAAAGGATACAACTCAGTAACAGACAAATGGAAGAGGTGCAGGGGTAAGGTACTAGAGTGCGGGTGGGGTAGCCTCACAGAGCTTCCATGCCTGCTCCAGGTGCACCAGCCTCCCAGCATGTCAGTGTATTCAACAGCCCTCAAGTTCAAATGGAGTTCAGGAAGCTCTCTGAATCCCATTGTTTAGGGACCTTTATGGAGGTTTCATTATGTAGTCATGATTTATTAAGGCCTTTGCCATTGGTGATTGAACTTAATCTCTAGTCTCCCTTCTCTCCCCCGAGGTTGGGGTGGGGATGGGCTGAAAGTTCCCACCCTCTTATCATGGGTTGTTCTTTCTGGAGACCAGCCCTCATCCTGGTTGAAAGGGGTTTGTTGTGAATAACAAGATACTCCAATCACTCAGCAAATTCCAAGGATTTTAGGAGCACTGTGCCTGGAACCAGGAACAAAGACTTGATATATTTTTTATTATACCACAGTTGTAACTGAGGTGAGGGCAAAGCTCCCAGTGTGTTCTGCCCCCTCCCCAGGTTCTATGATTGGGAGGCAGAGAACCCTTCCTCCCCTCCTGCCTCTAGCCTGGAGAGATTCTTCCTTGAGATCATCTCATTCACAGGATGGTCCCCAAGAGTATGACCTCTTCTGTCCCATACTTCATATGCAGACACACAACACCCACCCCTACCCAGGCTCGTGAGCAGTGGGACAGGGCAGGGTTGGTGGTTTAGGGAAATTCATACCTAAGCCCTTGTGGCTCCGCAAAGTGAGGCAGTGAGACTTCTTGGGTGTCACCAGGAGGTAATGGCCCTGAGGGAGGGGTATAGCCAGGAGTTTCTGTTGAATAATCTTTCACCTTGGCTCAAGCACAGTGCTGAAATAGTGGGGCAGAGGCCAGATAGAGGAAGCAGTATGGCTTTATGTGGTGGTGTGATGATCTATCTCCTTTCTTGGATACAGGTAGCTATCTCCAGCAACTTTTCAGGATGAAGTATACGACAGAGCTTATCTTTGGTGCTACCTCCTTCTACACAGTCCTTCTCTACTTTAAGGCCATTCATGTGTTCTGGAGCTTTCCTAAGGACTGTGTTTGTTCCTCTATTACCTATGCTTCTGTCCCCAACCCCTGTAACTGCGCCTTCCCAGGCTTTGTTATGCATTCTCCATTCTAAGCATCTCCTTTGCTCCTTGGTGTAATACAAATTCGTCAGGGGGAACCACTTGGAGGATGGCAGGATGCCAGGTCTCTTGAGGACTATAGGAGCAGTTTCTGAGGCTTCAGATTACGCTGTACTGGGAGGGAGATGGTGGGTTGGAATACACGAAGGCCCCAGAAGACTCCATGAGGACAGTTTAGATTTCTTCATCTCAGACTTCATTTCTCATGTAAGGAGGGATCTTCGCTAGCCATCCAACATGGCTGACCATTGCCCTTCAGCAGCCAAACCCACAGCCCCCTGGGGGAGTAGTGGAGGCCAGGGCAGGAAGGTCTGCAACCTTCATGGCAGATGCTGCCAAGACTTAGTGGCTGGCTAGCTAAGTTCTGCACTGGCCTCAGAGCATCTGAGCCCAGGCTTTAGCTTTCATTACCCAGATGGGGCAAGCCAGGGTCCAGTTTGCATTCTGTGGATTTAGGTGTTGAGGAAGTAGCTGTTGGCCACCCTCTTTCTAACAAATATTTGCATGCTTAATGCTCACCTCAAGGCCCTCCTTATCCCCTTCCTCTGCTTCCATCCACCTGTTCTCTCTTAAGGTTTAATCAAGAGTACTTAGCAGAGTGGTATGGCCTCATCTCTCAAAGGTCGGCACACCCAAGTAGGGATGATGGAAAACTAGTTGCCAAAACCAGTTCCAGCCCTCATGCCAAGGACTTGGCTTTGGTTCAAAGAACCTGTGTAGCTCTGACTTCCATTCTTTCTATAATATTGGCCTCTCCCCACTGGCTAAGACAGTCCAGGCCATCTCCAAGGTTAGAACTAACGAGGGCTGGGAATAGCTCTCAAGGGCTGGGCTGGAGCTAAAATGAGAGGCCCCTTCCCAGAACTTGTTGCGTTCTTGTCTTGTCAGAGCCTTGGAGGTAGGAATCGATCTGTAACTTAAAGGGAGATAATATTTGACTAGTAGAGAAGAGGACAAAGTAGGAAGCATGAGTCATGGGGGGTGGGGGAAGGGGGCAACATGAACAGAGACCTGAAAGTGAGAATGTATTTACTTGACTAGAGAGGCAGGTATGTGTAAGGGGATGATGAGGTGGTGGTGGGCAGCATTCTCTCTTTCCAAGGTGGAGGACAGTAAGAGGGAGAGGGGAGATGAGGAGAACTGACAAGCCAGTAGATGTAAACGGGTGAAAAAGTAAGTGCAACCTATGAGTCTGTCATTGAGTCCAACCAGGGCCTGTGCTGGGAGATGAGTAAATGAAGAAAGATGATGTAAACTCCTGGGTTTAAGGAGTTTGAGAGTAAATGGAAGAAGAGAACTAAAATGGTAATTTCAGAGATAGCCACATCAAAAAACTGATTTATTTCATGTTCTATTTGTTGAATTCCTACAATGTTCCAAGTATAGCATTTGATGCTGGGGATGCCATGGTGGGCATTACAGAGGCTTGCCCACCTGGGCTTATGGTGTAAGAGGACCCCCAGGCAAGAATGTGGCACTATGAGGACACAGGAGACCCTGAAGGAAAGGCTTCCCAGAGGTGGTATCATTGTAGCTGGATGAAGCTACAATGTGTATGTCAGAAGGCAGAATGAAAAGGAATCAGTGTTGACAGAAAGATTTATTAATAAAATCAGAGAGATCATTGATGGGGCAAAGTTGTTTAGGTGGCGCACGGGCAGTCTTGGCTTCATGAATGTGATGAGACTTAGAAATTAGAAGCAGAGGCTAGAAGGAGACACAGAAAGGTGGGAGAGGTATAGAGGGAAATTGAAGAAGCTTCCGTTAGATGTCTTCAGTTTTCTGCGCCAAGTTGAGGGTGAGCTTCTGCCTTGGGTGATAATAGAGGGGCTCAGTTGGGTGCTTGAGAAATGGCAGGTTAGGAAAAACCCCTATGGGGAAAGTGCTTGGACAACCAAGAGGTGAGAACTAAGCATCACCCAGCATCAGGAAGGGTCCAGTTGACATCTGACAACCTGACTTTGCAGTGGGCCAGGACCAGTGGGTTTGGAGACTTTCTTGAGCAATCTGAGCCCTGGACAGTGGATAGGTGGGCAGTGGGATAACTGGTGTTGAAGGAATGGCGCACAGATCATTCCGGGGACTGTTGGGTTGTCTCTGGAGTTGTTGAGAGAGAACTTTTGTCTATCTGGCCTGTGAGGCTTGGTGAGGAAAAGGCCAGAATGGTAAGCTAGGGAGCTTTATGGAAGCTCCTCTGAACCTACTCCAACCTTCCCTCTTCTGCAGGGAATATCAAGAAGACTCTTTGAAGCCCCTAGAAATGTCCCAGGACAGGGCGGGGGCGACACACCACTAGCCACTGATCTTCTGGCAGGCCTGGAAAGAACCTGAAGGAAGCAGGGCTTTATGTGCAGGGGGCTCTGTAAGCCTTTTGTTGTTTGGGTGCCAGCCAGGCTGATATATTTCTGTTTATGCTGGGGTTTTGTTATTCATAAACTAATAGGTTGTTGGTCTTGCCTTATATCCTATAATATGTTGATTTGGGAAAACAAAGATTGAGTTTTATTTTAATTTCTTTAATTCCCAGAACAGTCCATTTATCGTTTGTATAATGCAGTTGATTGGAAGAAGAGGACCATTACTTTGGATTAAAAAGTTTTCAGATTTGATTACTTGTGGTCATAATTAGTTTATCTAGGCAGAGGTGAGTTTTTATGGAATAGTAATATGGTATATTTGTGAAGTTCTTTTTGCCTAGGGAAAAAAAAAAGAAAACTATCGCTACCCCCAACTCCAACAGCCCTCTAAATGTTGCATAAACATCATCATGTTAATCTCTATTCCATCATTTCCTGGCTTTGCCAAGTTAGACTTTTAGACAGAGGATGAGGAGGTTGTCTAATATCTCATGGCCAAGAATGACTGAGGGGAAGTAGGACCCAGGAATTCTAATCTAGCAGTTGGATATGGTAGGGAGAAAAACTATTTTTTTTTTTTTACATCCCCTTGTGCTAGGTGCTTTGTGTACATTATTTAAGTCTTCAAGATGCCCCATAAGGGAGTGGTTACGTTTTCTCTTAGTCTTTTTTGGAGCCTGTGGTCCATTGGTGAAGGGGCCTCAGATCCCATTGCTTTTCCCAGAATTTCCTTTCTTTCTTCCGAAGATAGATACTGCAGGGTTATTACCTGAAAGCATTTCTATTTGAAGTCTATGTGGGAACAGAATAATATGAATTTTGGAGGCCTTTGACACTGAGAGGGGAAATTTATTCAAGCGGATGCGGAATTATTCAAGCTGCTCCATTTTGGTTTCCTAGGTTAGATCTTAGGGATAGATCCAGATGTCCTTAAACATGGTGGAGTAAGTGGCCCTGTGTGCAATATGAGGGCTGTTAGTTGGCTTTAGATTCCCACTGGGTTGAGTTGCAGATGGAGAGGCTGGAGGAATTGTTCCCTACAGTCTGTTAGTATTTCAACTTCTAGTATTTGATCGAAATAGCTAGCTGAGGGTACCTTAGAGATAGATATAGAATGGTACATTTCAAAGGGGAGGGGCTCTTTCTTTTACAAAGCTGGCAGTAATAGAGGCAGCCAGATGAAGTGTTTGATTTATGAGTCCATCTTGGTGGTGGAGTTGAAGGATGCACATTGTTGTGAAGGGAAGCGAGAGGAAGACAAGTCAAAGGAAGGCAAGACCTCTTCACCTGTTTGCTGGCTTCATCTAACCCTGCTTATGCCTGTCAATGAAAGTCTTGGTTCCATAGTGACTATTTGAACAAAATCCTCTTTTTCTGTCTCCTTCATTTTCACGCTCTCAGCCGTTCTCCCTTTCCCCTCCCTCGCAGCCTGCCTTCTCTGCCTCCTTTCCTCCCTTGCTGTAGTGGCCTGTACCTGCAGCTGAGTGGCAGGTGGCAGGGATGGATAGGTGGAGAGGTGTGTAGCTGGGGAATATTTTCTCAATTCTGCTAGCATCAAAGAAATGACTTCCAAGGCAATTCGTACAGCCACGTATTTCACTGATCAGTCAGAACCAGAGGAAAACACATTAGCATTGCCAGAGAGGGGATTTGGGAAAATCAAGTCTGTGGAACTGAGTGATCTAAAGTCATAAGCATTAAAAACAAATCCTGGAGTGCAGCTGGAGTCCTTCCCAGCCTGTCTCCCAAAGCCGTGTCCCTTAACACATCCACACTCTGTGCTACGTGAATGGTTTGGGCCTCAACTTTCCTAAAAAGCCTAATGCTAAAGAAGAGATACCAACTAGTGTTGCTCATCATTGGGTATTTCTGGGCATGACATGGAAAACAAGCTATCCCAGAAGGTTCCCCCTCCTTTTAAAATTTTGTGATCTCTATGTTTCCATATACCTGCAAATGCTTTGGAAGAGAGTTCTCTTGAATTAAGCATACCTACGTGCTCCTCTGGTTGCCTCTGCCTGGCGCCAATCTGGAGGGCTCAGGAGAACAATGGTCTTTTCTTTGCCCTTAGTCCAGAAAGGTGCTTCTCGTCAAGAGAAAAATTATCTTTTGGTTGTATGGGCAGAACTTAGAAATTGAAATGGAATGGTTTTTTTCTCCTTTGGGAAAAAGACAAAGCCTATAATGCCGTTTCTTCAATGAGACATGTACTTAAGCAAGAGGGCAGGTGGAGAGCAGAGCCCAAGCTGTATTTTGGCATTTGGTTGTCATTGAAGTGCCTTGAATATAGCATGCAGTATAATGTTGTACAGTCAGTCTCCCTGGGTGCATACCTCAGCTCTGTCTTTTACAGCTGGCAGCCATGAAAGCTTAATGAATATCCCCATCTGTAAAATAGGGGTAGTAATAATACCTACTTCGGAGAGTTATTTTAAATAGTAAGTAAGTAGCTAGGCGCGGTGGCTCACACCTGTAATCCTAGCACTCTGGGAGGCTGAGGTAGGAGGACTGCTTGAGGTCAGGAATTCTAGATCAGCCTGAGCAAGAGTGAGACCCGTCTCTACTAAAAATAGAAAAATTAGCTGGTGTGGTGACACACATCTGTATTCCCAGCTACTGGGGAAACTGAGGCAGGAGGGTCACTTGAGCCCAGGGATTTGAGGTTGCTGTGAGGGTAGGCTGACGCCACAGCACTCTAGCAAGGTGACAGAGCAAGACGCTGTCTCGATAAATAGATAGATAGTAAATAAAGTAAAAAGTATTTACTGTAGTGCCAGGTACATAATTACATCTCAATGTTAGCTGCTATTTCTATTGTACTAAAAATTAATGGACGTTAGACAAACCCACATTGAGGTACAATCTGCGGAATAACTAACCGGTACACTTCAAGTATGTCTGGATCAGGAAAGACAAAGACTGAGCAACTGTCACAGATTGGAGGAGACTAAGGAGACGTAACAACTAAATACAATGTGGTATGCTAGATTTGATTCTGGAACAGGAAAAAAAAATTAGTGGAAAAACTAGTGAAACCTGAAAAAAGCCTATAGTTTAATTACTACTGTTGTACCAGTGTTAATTTCTTAGTTTTGGTAATTGTTCTGTAGTTATATAAGATGTTAATATGAGGGGAGTCTGGGTGAAGGGTGTATGAGAACTCTGTAGTTTTCTTGCGACTTTTCTGTAAGTCTGAAATTATTTTAACAGGAGGCTGAGGCGGGAAGATTGCTTAAGTGCTGGAGTTTGGGGCTGCAGTGAGCTGTGATTGTGCCATTGTACTACAGCCTGTTCTATAGTGTGAGACCCTATCTCTTTAAAAAAAAAAAAAAAAAAGAAAAAGAAAAATTATTTCAAAATAAAAGGTTAAATAAAGTAAGTGAATATCCAAGTTTTTTTTTTTTTACTTAGACCTGCTAGGTAAAGAAGAAAAATTGCTCAGGGCATACCCATGCCCCCAGCGTAGCAGGTAACACCTGACTCAGTCTCACCTTCCATGTCTGAGGGAGGACTCTTATTAAGGGGCCCCAATGACTGCCTCTTTAGCACTGGTACACCTACTGCGTCCTGAGGAGAGGTCTTCTCTAGGCAGATAATTGGTCAGATAACAATGGAGACATACCCCAGGTCTGATCCTGCAGGACTGCCATACAGGACAGAGGAGGAAGCTGCTTGCTTGGCATTAGGACTCTCTGTAGGGCTGAATGATCAGGGCACTTGTTTCTATTCCTTGGAATATTAATGAAATTTTGCTTGTTTTTATCCCTCTACCTAAGTACCAATCACTATGGCAGTATGTTTTTGGATTGAGATGCCTACCCCTACGCTCACTGTTTGATCGTCCAGAAGAAAGAAAAATAAATCCAAACCCAGCTTTGCAATAATTTATTATTTTCTCTCCTGTTTTAAGTGCCTTGCTCTTGCACAAAGCAGGTATTTTTCTTGCTTTCCTTAAGTATAAAAGGTACATATGGTTTTCCTGTGACTGATGTGGCCATCCCTGTCATGCTAATAGCAGGGTTTGTAGAAGAGTGTCATTGTTATCATTGGAAGAATGTGAGTCTTAGAGTTTTTATTTTTTCATTGAAGTCAGCTTTCACGGGGGTCTGGAAAGTATAGTCTTTCATTCTGCACACAACTCTCTTACAAGCATTTACCCCCAGAAGCCCATATTTTCTAAGTTAAAAAAAAATCAGTGCTAAAAAATGTTCTTTGTATTTTAACTCAGTGGCTAAGGTGTACTGCTTTTTGCTATTGATTTACAAATTTTATCGTCAGACCCTTGGGATGCATGTGGATTAGTCAATACTGTGACAAATGGTTGGGCTCTGAATTATGTATTGTATTACAGGGGAGTTCATAAACCATATTTCTCTATAGGTTATTTTAGACATAAGACTAGTGAACTGTCATTTCTCTTTTAGTCACACGTGACTTAAAAAAAAGTGGGGGATGGTGGCAGTAGGGAGAAGTGGCTGGCTCAAGATTGAACAGTAAACTGCGCAAGAAAGCTTGTGAATGCAGAGGCTTAAAGTGGACAGATCTTGGGTATGGACTGGGAGGACTGGGAGCAGCTGGGAGAGAGGAGAGAATAACTGGTGGAAATCAAACCTTTTGCTGCATCTTTGCTCAGCCTGGAGCCCCAGTGAAAAAATGACCAGCTTCCCCTCTCCTGGGCTTCTGAGGCCAGAGAGTCCTGCACCCTGAGTGGGCCTTCCATGCTCCTGCCCTCTCCTCCCCCGACAGCCACTTGTGCTGATGGATGTGCAAACGCTTTACAGACAGTTTAGCACCACTCAGCTTGCAGAGATCATCTGTCTCTTTTGACTGAGCAACTTTATGTTTGTGGCTCTTTTTCCCTGCACAAAGAGAAATTGCCTTGTGCTGGCTTCTGCCTTCTGATGGAAATGTTTACCTTCCCTAGGGAAAAGCACTATTCTTCGGGGTAATGTCTGCCAGTTCTCCCCACCCCTTGTGGGAGCAGAAGCCTGTGCTCAAGGGTGGACGGGAAGAGGCAGCCGTTGGAGTGTGCACGATTGCTACTAGGGCAGCCATCTGTCAGTGTCGCAGCTCGCAGTCTGCCTCTGAGCAGGCGGTGTGGGGGGGGGGTGTCTGTACTCCCTGGCCTGCATGCATTAAGCACAGCCCATTCTCTAAATGAGCTTCCTAAGTGTATATAACTCCCTTCTACCCTGTTCTTGTATGGCCCTCCTAAGGGCACTGTTCAGAATCTCCCCTAATTATGCTTCTAGAGCCGAGCATTGAGAGTGTCTGTTAATAGCTGAATTTGTTTTTTGGATAGATTTCTAAAATTGCAGTGAGGGATTGATTTATGGTTATGGGAAGATTTGCTTCTTACAGGGAAATTATCAACACTGCAATGGTAACAGTTGCATGGCAGTGGTATGCTGTCTCTATCCAAAGCCACAGTCTAGGCTGGGCGCGGTGGCTCACGCCTGTAATCCCAGCTCTCTGGGAGGCTGAGGCCGGTGGATTGTTTGAGCTCAGGAGTTTGAGACCAGCCTGAGCAAAAGCTAGACCCTGTCTCTACTAAAATTAGAAAGCAATTAATTGGACAACTAAAAGTATATAGAAAAAATTAGCCCGGCATAGTGGCGCATGCCTGTAGTCCCAGCTGCTCGGGAGGCTGAGGCAGGAGGATCACTTGAGCCCAGGAGTTTGAGGTTGCTGTGAGCTAGGCTGACGCTATGGCACTCTAGCCCAGGCAACACAGTGAGACTGTCTCAAAAAACAAAAAAAAACAAAAAAACAACAAAACAACAACAAAAAAAACACAAAAAAAACAAAAACAAAAAAAATCAAAGCCACAGTCTAGCTCCCTGGCCTGCCTAGCTTCTTCCAGAATGGACCCTTTGTAATTTGTGGAGGCTGCTTTAGCATTAGAAGGAAATGTGTGCTTCCAATTGCCAGTTGTGGACCACCACCTTCCCCGCATATCGCCCCCTCCTCCCTACCTTCCCTTCCTGAGATGGAAGAGTTTTTTCACATGCTCCTTAGAAAAAGGAGATTCATAACATGACTCAATCCTCACCCACGGATCTAGGATTCTTGCCATCCAGTAAATTTTGGCAGGCAGACTGTGTGTATGGAGAGCAAGTCCTGCTTCCCTGTCCCTGCACTGCTCCCCTCATTGCATATGCCTCTTGGGTGGAGTCTGGGGTGTCCAGCCTCTCTTTTCTCCTGCTTTTCCTCCCATGCAACCCCCTTGCTTCTCCTCTAGGATTGGCTTTTAGAATCTGTAAGGAAAAGAGGGCAGTCTCTCATCCCAGGAACTTCGTGGGGAGACCTGAGGTGTTTGAGTACTTGCCATTTGCCTACTGCTGTGTTAAGTACAGTGAGGGCATAGCAGAGTGCTTTGGCCTTAAGCCCTACAGCCTACCTGGGAATCCATTTGAACACAAAGGTTGGCAGTCCTACCAGCCCACTCACAGGGTGTGGATATACAAGTGTCCTTGTGTCTGTCATTATAGTGTTGCCGTGTCAAGGTTATTGAGGCCTCCAGGCTAGTGCTGGTGAGGCCATGATGCTGCTGAAAGTGAGTTACTGGTGACACTGGGCTTTCCTTTGCCCTATGGTGGAGGAGAGCAGAGGAAAAGGAGCATTAGGTTCTAGAAAATCCTTGGCTATGAAGACATGGTTAAACTTGCTGTCTTCCAACCCATCCCTAGAACATTAGAAAAACCCAGAATAACAGAGTAGGACTCAGAGTGGGACTTTGGGGAACGAGGGCAATGAGAAACCAGCAGGAGCAGAGAAGAGAGCAGCTGTTAGAACAAGAGAAAGGAGTACCTTTCTCAACCTGGCTAGCCAGGAAGACCCGTGCTGGACTCACTGTTGGCACAGTCTAGGAGGAAGCCATGAGGCCCTGCAGAGTCTGCTACCTGGGGATATTGTGGCTACCTCTCAGCCTCATGCTTTCCTCTTCGCATGGCCATACGGCTATAGGAAAGCGAAAGGTCCTGAGCTGCTCATCTCTTGTAGCAAGGAGACTAACACATGAGGGACTTAGGACAAATCTGGACCAAACCAGATGTGGCTTCTTTTTAGCCGGCCAATGGAAAGCACTTGTTTTAGGAACCCCACCCCAGTCTATGTAGATGTGTCTAGAGCTTAGCCTTTCCCTTGCAGTCTGGCCTTTGTGGGCTTTCTTCCCCATTTCCCGCCTCAGCGAACTGACCTGCCGGCAGATTCTGGAGACTTCCCAGGCCTGTAGCACATAGGGCTTGGCAATGACAAGATCTGTTGTAGCACTGCATTTATTGGATGTCCTTTGAAATTAACTTTCCTGTAGTTCATAATTGCCTCATGGGAGCCTCTTCAGGGTCCTGGCATCCCTTGAACTTCATGCTTGTGCTGACTCCCACACACATTCCCATGTTTTTCATTTTAAACGTGGTTGATGATGAATGGGGGGAGGAGAGTGAGGCTTTGCTTTCCTCTGCACCAGAAGTGCAGTGCTGCTGATTTCATTCTCCACGCTCTGTCTCCGAGATGAGCAGGGTCCTCTGTGCCCATGTTTAGTATTGCTGTGTTGTTGGACTCTCCTGGCAAAAATTAGGCTAATGTCTCCAACGACTGTATTAGCCACTGAAATGAGGTTCTAAATTGAAGGTACTACACCCAGTCTCTCTCTAAGGTATTGCCTTGTTCTGGCTTTTATTATTCAAATTCATTCTCTCAACGATTTTCCACAGACTGACTGGCATGCTGGTTCAGTGCAGCACAGCTGAAAGGCAAGATCACCTTTTAAGAAGAGGGAGGAAGGAAAGGGAAAAAAAAAAAGGCAAAAGATGAATGCCGTGGCGCAAAGTGTCAGCAGTTTGTCTATTCTAAGAGCTGCCTGGCGGGCCTGTGTGATGCTCAGAGACAGGAGAGAAAGGGACCAGCCCTAGAATAGGGTGGAGGGGGTAGCTCTGGATGGGGTGATGTCATTGCGTTAGTGTTATCCTTTGCTTTGTAAGTTCACCCATCTTCTTCCTTCCTTTTTGTGTTTACCAAGCACTTAACAGGGTGCCGAAAATTCCAGGGTGGGAGACCAAATATCAACAAGATGGGATCTTTTCCTTAAAAAGCTTTTAGTCTTACAGTTTCACTGGTTTTCTCTTTGTTTCGGGTGTTGGGGGGAGAGTACGGGAGAAAAGGGGAAGGAATAAGAGATGGGAACTGGACCTCAGGATTTTTGCATTTTACATTTGGAAGTAGGAGCCTTCTAGCAGTTAGATGCCTAAATGGTTGAGAATTTGGCTCTTACATGTTTGTTTTTAAAATGACTTTTTTTGTGTGCCTGCTGACAAAGTAGTATGTTTTCAAACCAGAATACTTGGAAAACAGAAAAGCACAAAGGCAAACAATAACAAAAACAACAAAAAAATCACCCAAATCTAACTATGCAGATTTAAAATTAACATTATGGTTTTACAAAAGTGCAGTTATACTGTACAGACTATTTTTTTTCTTTTTTCTTTTTTTTATTATTCCAAGGTATTGTGAGGGTACAAACATTCTAGTTACACTTTGTCTTTGCCTCACCCAAATGCAGGTTAAAGGCGTGCCCTTCCCTCCCTTTAGTGCTCCCCGTGTCCTTTACTTGTAGATTTGCCCCCCCATCCCCCTAATCCCTGGAGAGTATTTCTGCCATGTGATTACCCTAGTGTTGATCAGTTAGTACCAATTTGATGGCGAATACAAATGGATCCCGTTCTTCTGCTCTTGTGGTGCCTCACTTTGGATGATGGGCCTGAGTTTAGTCCAGGAAAGTATAAGAGGTACAAGATCATCATCATTTCTTATGATTGAGTAATATTCATAAGAGCTAATTCTTAATGAGGCCTCCTGGGTACCACGCGAAAACCCCGTGCTTACCGCTTTGCGTTGTCACAAAGATTAAAGGAACTAAGTGCAAAGCGTTTAGAAGAGGGCCGGGTACAAGTAAGCGCTCGGGAAATACTGGCTGCTGGTTACTCCCATTTTTCACAGACCTGGGAACTGCAGCTCAGGGAGGCCAACAACTAAATCAGCGGCACGACTGGGATTTGAACCCAGGTCTCCAAGGGCCGCGCCTTTGCCTTGCAGATACCCACAAAGGATTCCGAGTTTTAGTGAAGTGCACTCATTACTCACATGGGTAAACTGAGGTCCAGCCGGGGAAGGGCTTCCTTCTGTTGTAATCACTAACCCCCAAGACCTTGCATTCTGTTCTCACTTCCCTGGAGTTTTGTACGCCATCCCTGCCTCCCTTGCCTAGTTAATTCGTTGATTCAGTCAACATCCTGCCCCTGGAGGCGTACTGATCCCGTTAGATCCCAGTGGCACTGAGAGGGCACTGCAGAGTCAGGGCACCACTCACTCCCCCAGCTTCATTTACCAAGCTTTCCTAAAAGGCACGGGATTTGGAACCACACTGTCTGGATTCAAATCCCGGCTTCACCACTTAGCCAGCTGTGTGTTCTGGGAAAGTGACCCACCTTCTCTGTGCCTCTATGGCCTCACCTGTAAACCGGGATCGCAGGCTGGTGGGAGACTTTTAGCCATCGAGAGTCCTTAGCCAACGTCCGAGCCGGTAGTAAACTCAATAAATGATGATTATAATTAATCCTCGCTACCATCCCAGGGAGTGGACATTATCGCGTCCCTCATTTTACAAACGAATCAGGTGAGGCTCAGAGAAGTAGACTCTTGCCCGAGATCACACAGCTGTGAAGTGTAGCATCCCTCGATTTGAACCCGGCTTCTTTGGCTCCAAAAACTGCAGTCGGTCCTGGGAGAGGTTCGCGCCAACCGCTCAGAGATAACGTGAGGAAAACCGATCTGTAAAGCGCAAACCTGGGAGAGGGGCTTCGGTGCGCGAGGGAATTTGCAGACGCTCCCTGCTGGCGGAGAGTGCCTGACCTGTCCTTCAGTCCCGGACCTTCGGCGGGTCCGGGCCCCGCGGACCTAAGTGCTCCTGGCGGTGGAAGCGACAGCGGGACGAAGTGCCGGCTGCAGTGGCCCGAGCCGCGGCGGGAGAGCCATGTCGCAGCCGCAGCTGGGGGGCGCCGAGCGCGACCTCTACCGGGACACGTGGGTGCGGTACCTGGGTGAGCGCGGGGGGACCGGCGCGGCGACCCCACCCCCGCAAGGCTGGGGAAGCAGGGGTCGCCGGGCGCCGGCCCAGGGCCTGGAGGAGGCGGGAGGATCCTAGTTCTCATGTTGCTTGGGCCGGAGACTAGGCTCAGAGAGGGCTAGATGCTTGCCCAAGGTCACACCACACTGGTGGAACCAGGAAGTCCCCACGGAGTAAATGGGACGCCCTCTCTGGCGTGCTTTCTGGGCGGCTGTGGAGTCGGGGGATCCGGACTCGCATTTCTGCCCTGCCACTGATTAGCTGCCTCTGAGCCTCAGTTTCCTCCTCGGCAAAAGGGGATGAACTCGAGGGCGTCTCTCACTGGGTGATGGTTGTAAGGGTGGAATGAGATAAGACAGGCCGGGCCCATGGTGAGTGTCCTGTTAGTGGGGCTGCCCTTGATCAGGAGGTCTCTCTGTTACCTCATTAGTGTACATACTCCTAGGACGAAGGCTTGGAAATCTAACCAATGAGCAATGATGGATGACTCTGTGTCCAGCTCTCCCACAGTGGCCCTAGAGTCAAGGTGGGCATCCTTGGTACCAGTTTACAGCTCAGAGAGGCTCAGAGAGGTAAAGTCAGTTGCCTAAAGTCACCAGCTTATGTTTAGCAGACTAGGATTAGAGCCAGTTTACTTTAGCGCCCCCTTGTGGAACAGGAGCCTGGGAATGAAGTATCCCCTCCCACTAGGCTACGCCAATGAGGTGGGGGAGGCTTTCCGCTCCCTGGTCCCCGCGGCTGTGGTGTGGCTGAGCTATGGTGTGGCCAGCTCCTACGTGCTGGCAGATGCCATTGACAAAGGCAAGAAGGCAGGAGAGGTGAGTGTCCCCCACGCCCGGCCGACTCCTCACGTGGTTCACTTCTCAGCCTGGCATGTGATAAAGTCCCCATGGGACAGTGCTCTCCTCACCGCCTCCCCTGGTGCAGTCCATATTTCAGTTCTGTTTGTAGGATAGTGCACCCTCAGCCCCGTGTCCCCACCCCTAGACCTGGATGTGGCAGTCTATACCCCAGTCCTGGGCATGGACAAGTCCACCCCCAGCCCTGAATGTGGTATAGTCTAGAGCCCCCTCCGCCCCAGTGCTCCCCTACTGGCCACTTGCCTCTCTCTGGTCCATCCTCATACCCCTTGTCATGGGATTTCCTGCCTCTGCCCCAGCTGGATTAAGTGTCTCTGTGCCCACCAGGTGCCAAGCCCTGAAGCAGGCCGCAGCACCAGGGTGACTGTGGCTGTGGTGGACACCTTTGTGTGGCAGGCTCTGGCCTCTGTGGCCATCCCAGGCTTCACTATCAACCGTGTGTGTGCCGCCTCTCTCTATGTCCTGGGTACGGCCACTCGCTGGCCTCTGGCTGTCCGCAAGTGGACCACTACTGCCATTGGACTGTTGACCATCCCCATCATTATCCACCCCATTGACAGGTAAGTGCCCTCCTGGCCTCAGGACTCATCCACCCTGCAGGTGGAACTGGGCTCTGAGAGGTGTGGGGCATGCCCACTTTGCACAGGACAATGGCAGGCTGGCACCCAGGGCTTCTGACATAGAAAAGACAATCTGTGCCCTTGTCATGTGATCTGGCAGCTACTTTGACAGTAAAGGAAAAGAGGTGCCCTGAGGATATGGGACACAAGACAAGGAAATTCCCAGAAAGAAAGCCTAACTTTACTAAATAACCAGAGGCAGGAAGGAGCAGGTGCACCCTGGAGGGGATAGGTTTGGGGAGGTGTTGGTGACAAAAGCCTAACTCAGACTAAATGGATAAATAAAATAGGAATAAAATTCCACAGTTGTGTTCCTTTGAGGCATGGTTGGATCTAGGTGGCTAATGATGTCATTAGGGCTCTGGGTCACCCATCCTGCTTCCCTTCTTCCATACTATTCCTTGTTGGCTTTACCCACTTTTCCTTTGTGGGAGCAGATGGCCCCTAGCAGCTCCCAGCTTCCATCCCACCAGCTTAGCAAGCCCCATCAGAAGCTTTTTAATAGTGACAACAAAAATCCCAAGGAAGGTTGTCATTGGTCCATCCCAGACTGGGTGCCCACCCCTGAGCCAGTTTCTCATTTCTGATTGGCCAGGCTTGGGTCATGTGCCTGCTCTTAGAACTAGAGGTAGGATCAACCCAACCAGACCAACATGGAGTGCAAGGAGTGTTTCTCCCGGGGAACATAACTGATCCTGAGGCCTCGAGCGAGTCCTTTACTCTCTTTGTGCTTCAGTTTCCCCAGTTGAATAAAGAAGAGAAAGATGCCTGCCATTCTAAGGGTTTGATTCTGGCTTTTCCAAGTAGCCCAAGGTGGGAGGAGTGGGTTAAGGATGAGTGTCCACCTGGGTAGCATGTGTATCCTGCATCTAGGGGTCCCTTTCCCTAGCCCTGGCCTCATGCCTCCTATTTCCTCATTGCCACCCGTTGGCCACCTGCTCACCACCGTCACCCTCCCTTCAGGTCAGTGGACTTCCTCCTGGACTCCAGCCTGCGCAAGCTCTACCCATCGGTGGGGAAGCCCAGCTCCTCCTGATCGTGCATTGGCCCCTGCTCGTGCCAACTGCCCGTTCCTATCAGGAGAGATGGATGCCTGGCTCCCCGACTCCAAGACCCTGGCACCCGAGTTCAAGCTGATGGAAGCCCAGAAACAAATACCTCAAGGAGCAGTGGCTGCAGCGAGTCCGAGACAGAGGCAGGACCTGAACCTCGACGGCTTCCCCAGAATCCATGATACTGAACGAGAGAGGACTCTGGGTGGGCCTGGCCCTGTCTTTTGCCAGGAAAGTCACATCCTCCCATGGAGGGTGAGGAGACTGAGGCCCAGAGAGGGCAAGGAGCATGCCCAGGGTCGCTTGGCAAGCTGGGCACCCGGAGTCACCCCACGGCGGCGCAGCTGGACGAGGAGCAGACTCTCAGGGAGAAACGCAGGAGTGCAGTCGCCGGGACACCTCAGGGCACATTCTCTGGCTAGTCCGTCCCTGGTGCAGGGGCTGCTGAGGCCTGGCCAGAGGTCCCTCCCCTGCACCCAATAAATCCTCGAGAAGTTGAGTTTTGTCTCCTTTTCTGTTGGGGATAAGCAGGGGTGCGGTGGTGTGGAGCAGGGCTGACTTCTGCCCTGTGTCACTCAGAGTGGACTCCCTGCCCACCAGTGCTCACCTGCAGGTGCCTGGGGTTCCACCATGGGTGCCGCCAGCCCCCTTTGGGGTAGGCATTGCCCTCTTTCTGCAAGCCCCCTAAAGCAGCAACCCCTGTGGGCGGGGAGCCTGTTGGCAGACACCACCTGAGCCTGAAGGTGCCGGAGATGGTGATGACAGCCCCCATGTGACTATCACATGAGACCACCCCCATGAAGGGACTCAGGAGTCCGAAGAGGAGAAAGTGACTAGGGGGCTGCCCCCACCTGCACCCCAGGAGGAGGGAACGACTTCCCTGAGCTGCTGGGCCTGGAGTGCTGAAGGGGCCGGTCCTCCCAGGTGCTGGGCCAGTCCCTTTTTGGCAGCGACAGTTCAAAGGAGTAGAGAGGTGGGGCACATAGAGCCGAAGCAGACCTGGGTCCTCTCCTCGGCCCCGCCCCAAGCCACACGTCAGGTCCAGCCCAGACCCTGCCCCGCCCTCCACCCCTGCCAGGCCAGGTGCAGCCGGGTGGGCCAGCCCTGCCCTGGTGGGACCGCCTGCACCCGGGCTGGGACATGAAGGGGCGGTAAGGCCAGGTGGGGGTGCTGGGGTGGTGGCTCCAGCTCCGGGGGTATCTACAGCTGCAGGGTTAGTCTGAACCGCCTCTCCCGGAGCTAGGGGTCCCTGAGGCATGGGGTGGGCTTTTCTCTGGCACCCTTCTCACCCCACACTGTCAATGTCCCTGTCCCATTTTCCTGCCCTCCCTCCCAGCTCCAAGCACTCCTCCTCCTCTAGCCCACCCGGTGCCTGGGCTGGCACCCCACATCCTTCTTCGGCCCAGCGTTCTCCCAGCCCGCCCCCTCCACCTCACCCCACGGTCACAGCCCGAGGCCCGGCCACATCCACCCTTGCATGCCTGTGACTTCTGCTTCGTTCGCTCTCCGCCTTCCACCCCCCCATGCTCTCCTTAAAGCCAGGAGCTGCCCGGGCCAGGTTCCCACTTTGTGCTCATGGGCGCAGCCTAAGCTCTCAGCCCTGCCCTGCCTGTCTCCCCATCATCCCCTCCTGTGCCTCTGCCCCTCCCCCACCCCCAATGCACCGCTGCTGCCCAGCTGCAAATCCTCTTCCTCTTGGCCAGCTCTGAGCATCCTTCAGAACCAGCGCCAGCGCCCCTTCTGTTGTTGCCTCCTCGCTGTGCCCTACTGTGGTCCCCTTCTGCCCTTGGTGGCCCTGTCTTGTAAGGAACTAATGGGGTGCAAGTTTTAGACACCTGGCACATAGTAGGTGAGCACCCTGGTGGGGATGAGGTCTGTGGACATCCTGTCTGTAGGGGGTGAGACCCCCTCCTGCTCCGTTCTGGAGACGCAGGCAATGGAAGGTGGGGGCATGTCGGGGAAGCTTCCGGGCAGGGTCTGTGGACCACGTTCTCATGAGGCTGTTGTCTGTCCACGCCAGAGTGGGCTGGACTGCCAGGGGACAGCCTCCTGCAGGAATGCCATCAGACAGATGTCCTCCTGGCAGTGAGGCAGGAGCCCCAGTTGGAGGCCCGCCACCTGCGCCTTGGCACCTGCCCACCCTCCCTGGTCCCTGTCATGCCCGGCTTCATGGTCTTTGCTGCCCCATTCAAGGCTTGTGGCTTTGCCTGGCTGGGGAGGGGGCAGCTGAGGCTCAGGAAGACAAGGCTGCTCAGAGCCTGGAGCAGAGTTGGGGTGTCTGGTCTGGAGAGGGCTAGAATCAGATCATAACGCCTTGCTCTGTGGCCTTCGGCAAGTCACAGCCTCTCTGGGCCTCAATATCTTTCTCTAAAGGCTGCAGAGGCCTGGATTGCCACAGAATTTGGTGGCCAAGGGCATGAACAGGCACCAGGTGTGGACTGCATGCACCCCTCCGTGGTGTGAGCCTGGAGCAGGCCTGGGCGTGCTAGCCTGGGAATCTGAATTTGGAATTCCTGGATTCTCCTGGCCCTTTCTCTCCCACCCTTTCCCCTGCATGGGCTGCCCTGGGGGGCTTGTGGGCCTTCAGTGTTTGTTTTCTGGGCCTCCTCACATGCCAGACTCTCAGTGTCCCCTCTCGCTACCCTGCCAGCCTGGAAGCCCCCACCTCACCTCCCGCCTCCTTGGTTACCAGCTCTCTGGCTGGGGTTGGACGTCTGGACTTCAGCGTGAGACTTTGGCCTGGTTCTTCCCGTCTTGCAGGTGGGGGACATGGGCTGGGCTGAGGCAGTGTCCCAAGAGGAAGGGCTCCTGGCTCAGGGGCTCCTATGCCTCCAATTCTGGGCAAGGCTACCCCCACAGAGAGCAGGGAGGGCCAGGTGGTGAGATGTAAAGGACATTGGGCTTTGGGCCACCTCCCCCCAGCTTTGTCTTTTCCCTCCTGCTGGGTGGTCTTGGGCAAGCCCTTTGGTGTCTCTGGGCCTCCTGTCTTCCTCATCTGGTTTTCATTACAGCCCAGCATGAGGCCAACACCAGCTCCCTTTCCCTGGGCTCTGAGCCCCACGTGGAATTAGCTGCGATTGGCAGCTCCCAGCAGCCCCTACAGCTGTACGTGGACGAGTGTGTGCCCGGCCCCAGCCAGGATCTGGAAGTGGCCTCCGTGCATACAGCCTTGTCAGGAATCATGGGTACTGCACCTGGGGGGAGGAGGACAGGGTGGGACAGGAAATCACTATGTGCTGGCATAAGAGGTTGGGGCAGACCCCTGCTGGGATTGGGGACAGGGAGAGGAGATGTCTTTTCCCACCTCTAGGTTTGGTGGCCCTAGTCCTGGAGCAAGCTGCGATGCTCAGTACCACCACAAGGGGGCAGCACCTCCCAACATGCACATGTTGACTGGTTCTAACTGGTTACTGATACTACCTGTTGGTGAACTACTTGCAGTGTCTGCCTGGTCCTGTCCTAAGCACGTCATGTGATGTGGCTCATTTAATCTTTACAGCCTCGTTATGAGATGGGTTTGGTTAGGTCCCTGTTGCCTGAAGTTGGAGTCACTGGCCCAAGCTCACGCCACACCTCTGCCTCCTGCCACCTCCCCCAGCCCGGGACTGCTTCCATGCCTCCCGCCTTCCAGCCCGTGACCCCTCTACACAGTCTAGGGCAGAGCTGACTCATAGGCTGTGTGACCTTGGGCAAGTTACCTAGCCTCTCTGAGCCTTGGTTTCTTCGCTGTACAATCCTCTCTGAGCCTTGGTTTCCTTGCTATACAATTCTCTTTAATGACCTGAAACTGGTGCAAGGATTAGAGGAGAAATGGCTCACAAAGCATCAGGTCAGCGTGGTGCTCACAGTGCACGCTCCGCAAATATTGGCCATTATTATTGTGACAAAGACATCTACTTCTAGGGCACATGATTGAATTGTCCCATCTGATGACTAACCCAGGTAGAAAGCGTGCCGATGACATGGCTCAGGGATTCCACCTGTAAGAATGTATTCAAGGCAATACTTGGACGATTGTCCAGAGATGCGCATCTGAGGGTCACAGTGGTGATCTTACTTGTATGAACTAAAAGCTCGGGAACTCCTTAAACGCCCGTTGCATGAAGGAATGTTCTCCTGATACGATCATACTGGTGGCTGAGTCTCTCCAAGTCCCTCCTCTGTCCTGATACCTTCCGTGGCTGTTGATGGCCACCAGGATCCAGTCTGAACACCCCAGCCTGGCATTCAGAGCCCCCAGCCCTTGGCGGTCTCATCTCTCACCACGCACATCCCTGCACCCGTGTTCTTGCTGCCTCCAACGACACCTGCCATTCTCTGGATGTGCCCTGCACGTCCTGCCTCCGCACCTTTGCTCGGGCTGTGCCATCTGCCAGGAATGGCCTCCCCACACCCTCTTTTTCCAGCCTTCAAGTTCCAGCTCCAAAGACATCTGCTCCTTGAACCCTTCTCCTCTCCTTCCCCAAGACAGAATTATCTTGCCCTGCAGTACCTCCGTCATGCGCGCATCGCTCCCTTGGACAGGGGTTATTAAGTGACACCCACGGAGAACAGGGATGGAGCCCGACACACTAAGCATTGCATCCTGTGATCTCCTTAACAGCCCTGTGCGTAGCTGCCGCCCTTATCACCTTCCTACAGGTGAGAAAATTCAGTCCACGGTGCGGCCAGCCATCATCACCATTAACTCTTACCGCCTTAGGAAATCCGACGTGAGTGAAGAGGATTTTGAAGCCTTTTCTAAAATCAGGAGGCGTTGCAGACAGGTGGTGGGGCGATGTCGCAGGTAGGGGAATGTGGAAGTATTTGGCCTGGGCCCAGCTCGGCTGTGCCCTAAGCTGACCTGCGGGGTGCAGGTGAGGCTTGTCCCTTCCTGATCCTCCTCTGGGCCAATTTAAGGAAGCTTGTGGGTGGCAGGCAATGTTTCTTTTCACTGGGGCCACCCTGGGGGACTTCTGCTAGTTGCTCTAGTCTTGCTGCTTGCTAAGGTCTGGGAAATGGAGCTCCCTTGGGAGGTGGGGTGTTGGAGTGGGGGCCTCCCTCCTGCCCTCTCTGCCCCTCACTCAGCATCCTCCTGCCAGCTGTACACCTGGTGAGTCCCTTGAGGCTAGCCACCAACCTGTGTCAGGGCGCGAGGCGCTGGTCTTGGCACCCTGGGAATGTGAGCAGGAGGAGACCTCTTTCCTTATGGCCTATGAGTCACCTTTCAGGGTGCCCTCTGACACACTGCTCCACCTCCCACTATTCCCGGCCCTGGGGTCCCCTGCTTCTTCCTCCGCTGTGAGCTGAGGCCACCAGGACCCTGGGTCACCCATTTCTCTCCCCAACCCTCACACTGCATCTGGGGAGACTTTGGGGCTTCCCAGGCTGAGCAGGTCCCTCCAGAGTCCAGGCAATCCTGCTTCCTGAGGCCAGGGTTCCCCAGCCAGGCCAAACTCCAGGGGCAGGGGCGCACCCCACCCTGCTCCTCTGGCCTCTTGGGAAGACCCTGACCCTGACTCTGACCCTAACCCTGGCCCTGACCCTAGCCCCAGTCCTGGCCCTGACCCTGACCCTAACTCTAGAAAGGAAAGGGGGGCCAGACCCCCTGAGTGTTTCCCAATTTGGCAAATAAAAATAGAAGATGCCAAGTAAAACTCGAATTTCAGATAAGCAGTGAATTTTTCAGTATAAACATGTCCCAAATATTGCATGGGATATACTTATACTAAATTTCTTTTTATTCTTTGTTTGAGATGGGGTCTCACTCTGTTGGCCAGTGGGGTCATCATAGCTCACTGCAGCCTCCAACTCCTGGGCTCAAGTGATTCTCCTGCCTCAGCCTCCTGAGTAGCTGGAACTACAGGAATGTGCCACCACACCTGCCTTAAGAGCTTTTTAAAATGTTACTCGTTAATTCCTATTTATAATAGAATAGAAAGTAAAAATTCTGAAACCCAGCGAGTCACCAATACTTAGGCATGTGCTAAGTGAATGTTTTATAAAGTAGGATTATTTGTGCCATTATAGAACATGCTCATTCCCTGATTGAATCAAGCACATTTCTATGCCTAGGCGAAGGCGTCTTCGTTTCTCCTATGAGAGTTAATGTCTACACCGAATTCCACGATCTGCTCAAGTTGTACCCTAACCAGTGCCCTATGGCAGAAGCCCCCCAAGGGTCCCAGTCTGTCCCTGTTGTAAACCCGTGCTGTGGTGAGGAAGTACTCACAGGGGAGGGAGAGTCAGGTGGAGAACTGTCTCTCCTCTAAGGGCCTGTTACGGGCTGGCCTGTCTTCCCCCTGTGGTGCTCAGATCATGGGGAATAAATGAGGCACAATGTAGTTCAACATGGGAGGGTGGTGTCGGGGCCATGGGAGCCCCTTCACCCAGGGCTAGGTGTCTCAAGTTCTTCCTCGGTCCCTCCTTCCTCCTGGATTTATATCATCTGTTGGGTGAGCATCAGGAATTGGACAAGACCCTTCGAGCCTGGCCAGAAATCCTGTTTTTATCCCGCCTCCTCCTACAGGTGAGCCTTCCCTGTTTCAAGTAGTGAGACTTTGGGCAAATTCTTTCCACTTTATGGTCCTGAAAGCCATGATGTGTGGGCCCTGCTGGCTTCAGGCCTGGGTTCTGCTCTGGGGGCCTTTGGCTTGTGTGGGCAGATGGATGTCACTGCACCCACCACGGGAGCAGGCTCTCAGCTGGGACGAGGGGGACAAGATGAGTCAGAGGCAGGGGACCATGAGGAGATCGTGGCTTGGGCGGGGTCAGCTGTGGGCTGGCTTGGTGACCTTGAGCCTCTCTGTTCTGCGGATGCTGTGAGAAGAAAGCTCGGTGGCAGGTCCCATGACAGGTGCTCTGATACCTCGTTTCCTGCCCCTCTTACCAAAAACATATAGTAAAACAATATATAACCATCGTAGAAAACTCAGCTACTTCCACAAGATATAATCCTACCACCCAGATAATTGCTAACTAACATCTTAGTGTAGCCATACCCAGGTGGATTTCGCTATATATTCACATTAACATAATGGTATGGTGTTGGTAATATTCTATAACTCACTTTTATGGTACCGCATAGACAGCTCTGTAGGCGAGATACCTCTTTTATTAATACATTTATGATGGCATTAATATTCCAGGGAATGGAGGTAGGAGAATTTAGCCAGTCTTGTGCTGATGGTTATCTGTGTTCTTCAGCCTTCTCTTAAGCCCTGCTAGGTGACACCTTGCTGCCCTGGCCCCTCTTAGCAGATGAACCCAGGCCTGGGCTCTGGGTCTTTGCCAGGGGCTGGGCGGGACGTTGTCCTCATTCCAAGCACAGAAGAGAGGAGACCCTGGAGCTAACAGCTCTCCCCCCTCCCCGACAGAGTTCCCCTGGGGAAGGGGACACTTGTACGGTGGCCGTGGTGCTGCCGAAAGTCAAGAAGCTGCCAGTGTCATGGTTTAACCGTGAGTGCAGGGGCTGGGTTGGGAGTGGCAGGCTAGGCCCTATCAGGACTGGCCCCTCCTCTGCCTACGGCTGTCCAGGTTCATGAATAGTCGTTGTTGGTCCTGTCCCCTGCCCTTTGTTGTCTCAGCCACACCCTTGCTTCCTCGGGCACTCCTGGCTTTTCTTTCCCTGCCTCGGTGAACAACTCCAGCTGTCCTGCACAGCCTGCCCCGCACCTCCGGGCGGTCCTGGAGGGGCTACTCCTGGCCCCTCCTCCCCCGCCTTTTGCAAAACACCAAAGGACCTGCTGGTGGCCACACTGGCCTTCACCGGTGTCACAGTGCTGCTGCCCCTGAGGCAGGTGCTCATGGTCTTCCAGCCATGGAAGCTGCCCTCTCTGCAGCTTGGGGAGCAGCTGGGGTGATGCTCCACCAGCCCGGAGGCCCAGGAGACGGGGCTGGAACCTTGGGCAGCAGAGTGACCCTCCTCTTCCGAGAAGGAGATCAGTGGGACATCCCAGTCCGCTTTGGAGGAAGACGTGGAGGCAGCGGCCCCTTCAGGAGATACATACTTACAGCAATTTTCTATTCTTCTAGTGGGCTTGTCTTGCCTTAACTTTCTGGGGCACTTGTGTTTGTTGGTACTATGTGTTGGGGGAAAACCTGACCTCTTAACTGCGTGACACGAATGTGGACTCTGATGAGGCCGATGTGGCGAGGGGTCTGGGGGGAAGGAGTAAGATGCAGGGCGGGGGTCTAATTAGCGCCAGCATAGAGTTGCCCACAGGTCACCCTGGCCTGAGCTCTGCATGGTAGGGGGCCGGGCCTTTCGGCTTCAGCTGCCAAATTCGACCCCGCTTATGGGAAATAGCCCACGGCTAAGATCTTTGGCTCCCCCAAGGGCAGTGGGGGTGAAGAGGCAGGTAGGTAGGAGGTAAGGTAGACAGCCTTAGCTCCAGTCCTATTTCTGCCACCTGTGGGCCAAAGGAACAAGGCACTGGCCTTCGGGAGCTTAGGTTCCCCATCTATAAGGTGGAGATAAGGTCCTGTGCCCACAAGCGCATGCGGGACGGTGCTTGCAGCTGCTTACTCAGAGTCAGACCTCCTGGTCCACCCACGTGTGAGCTCGGCCTTCAGCTCGTCAGTTTCCAAGGTGTCCTCGTGGCACCAGCCAAGTCCTTTGCTTCCCACCCATCCCCTTTCCCTAATGCGATCTGGCACCTCCTGGCGAGAATTGTGCCAGGGCCCGGGGCTCAAGCCAGTGTCTATGTCTCTCTGAATCAGAGCAGAAAACTGGGAAAGAAACTGTGGAGTCCTCGCCTTTCCCCAAGTCACCCAGGGTCATGGTGGGTGTCAGGGGGCTTCACAGAAGCCACGTGAGCAGTGGACAGGAATGCCAGGCTTGGAAGCACAAGCCCTGCCCCACTGTGCGTGAATTTCCTTGGACAAGATGCTTAAGAATGGTGGGTCTCCACGGCTCCAGCTGCTCCTCTACCCACAAACAGGGATCAGAGACGGTGACACCCTGGCCATTTCTACTGCGGTCTTAGGAGGTGGTATTGTAGGGCAATTAAGAGCAATGGCTTTTTTTTTTTTTTTTTACATCTCACTATCATTTACATTGTGGTTTTAAGGAGCCTTTGGAGTCCTTTGGAGTAAACAAACAGACAAACAAAACAACCCCCATCCCCCGCAAACTCCTAGGTCCTGGATCTGCCACCTAAGCTGTATGATGTTGGGTAAATGGCTTCACCTCTCTCAGCCTCAGTTTCTTTATCTGTAAAGTAGCCATGGTAAGTGGCCTTGGGTCCGGCACGAGAATGAAGTGAGCTAAGCTCATAAAGCGCCTGGCATGGTTTCTGGAACATAGAGAGCACTCACCAAATGATAGCTGGGACTTTTTTTTTTATTATGCCAGCGGAATCTAGAGCCAGATGTGACTTCCTTTGCTTCCAGGAAAGTTCCTTTAATTACTTAAAACATAAGCGATGAGCTCCAAGGGAAGGGGGTGCGGGTCGGGGTGATAGAGGTGGCGACCTGAGCGCTATGGGTCAGACAAAGCCAGATGTAGGCATCTCCTGTGAGAGGCACGTGGTCTAGGTGGCTGGGGGCCCCAAGAGGCAGCCAGTGCCAGAAATCTGGGGACTGGATGGCCTGGGTCTCCCGGACAGTCCTTCCCTGCCATGCCTCTGCCCCTGTCCAAGGTGCTGAAATCCACCCCATGCTGACTGCTGGTCCTCACGCACACCCATGGATCACCTGCTCCCTACTTTCTGGTCCTCCAGCTCCACAAGTATACACTGAGCATCAACTATATAGGGAGTGGAAGTAAAAAGGATTTAGCTATGTCTCCAACCCAAGTTGCTCATAGCTCATAGGGAAGGAATTCAAGCACATGCAAAAACCTTAGGATAGGTGAGGACCAAGGCTCAGGGATTCATTTTCCTATTTCTTGAGTTTCAGTGACATCCACCTCTTGTCTTTACCCTTGATTCTTTTTCTTCTGTAACTTTTCTACCCTCCAAAGCCGTGCCTCTCATGCCTTTCCTGATCTGACCACAGCGGATGAGTCTTCCCTAGGGCAGCTATTTCTGTACTTGTTAACATCACAGAGACAGAAGAACTAATGATCTATTGCGGGGGGGGGGTGCGAGTAGCATATACAGAGAAAGCAGAAGATCAGGGGTCTCTGAGAAGGGAGGGAACCACCTAGACAGGGGTGAGCTCCTCGTCATATTTCTGCATGCCCTCGTCCGGGAGCAGCACCTCCACTGTGAAGCTGACCTTCTTGGCGTGGACGAAGCTATAGGTGTTGTCGAAGCGCAGGACATCTGGTGGACAGACGGAAAGATGGACAGTTGGGCCTGGCTTCCCACTGTCTGCGTCCCTGTCCCAGCCACGGAGGAGGTCGGGCTTGTGTTCCCACCGGCTTTGTTTGCCAAGCTGGGCCAAGTTCCCACCACACCTTTTCCCTTCCCCGTGGGAACTGCCACCTGCCACCCCTGAGCAGGCCTGTAAACAGACACCGACCTCCTCCTGGCATGTGCCCAGGTCTGGCTTTAGTGGCACCAACTGGCAATGAGAACAATGGCCATCGCATCCCATTGTCCTCACACCTGGACACTCACGTGAAGTTGGGGGGAAGGGGGACGGCTGGGGACATCAGAGGCCTCCCAGCCTCCCTGGATGATGTGGGGTTCTGGGCCAGGCCTGCTGCACAACTGCTTCCTCCCCCCAACCATCCCAAGAGGCAGCAGTTGTCACCCCTAGTTCACAGGTGAGCAAACCAAGGGTCCTTCCTGGATCGGTCAGACTTTGACCAGGGTCACGCAGCCACCCCTGTTGCCGCACTCAGCTTTGGGGCTCTGCACAGGTTAACTGGCGTCTCAGAGTCCCAGTTTCCTCATGAGGAAGGCCACACCTGCTCCATCATCCCTTGCCTGTGTCCTGTGTCCTGCGGCCCACGTGCCCTCAACCCCTCTGGGGCCTGGGTGTCTCTCGCTCTCGGCACACAGTAGGTGCTCATGACTGTGGACTCAGTGAGTGACTTTGTGAATGAATGGCCCTAATCTAGACTGTGTGTCTCTGGCTGAGGGGTTGTTACCGTCCCTCTGGTTCCTTCCCTAAACCGTGGGACAGGTGGCTCCAGCCTTCCAGCGCCAGGGCCCAGCCAGGGCAGACTTACAGACGCCAGCTTCCGAGCAGGTGAGGCTCCCGTCCTCGGGCACCAGGTGGGCGTTGTAGCGCTGGCTGGACAGCACCTCCGTCATCTCCCCAGCCCTCTGCCGCTCGCCCATCTTGGTCTTCAGGAAAACCCCAAAGCCGATGTCTGCACCATCAGATGAGAACTGCCACCTGCGAGGGGAAGAGGGGATGGGTTGCTGCTCAGCTTGATGGGTCTCCCAGGGGTTAGGGCCAAGGGTGGGACAGTGGCCTGTCCCTACCTGAGCACACAGCCTGGAAACAGGATCTCGTATTCCACTTGGTGCGAGGAGCCGCGGTTGATCTGCACCGAGTGTTCGTACTGCGTCTTCACCTGGTCCCGCACGTACATGGACTTGGGGATCTCCCCACCGTAGTTGATCTGCGGACATTGGACGGGATGGGTTTGTCCCCCTCTCCTAGCCATCGTCTGTGTTTCTCCTGCCTAAGACACTTCTGTCATCTTCTAGAAGTATCCTGCTGATCCTGTCCCCGTCTCCACCCCATCTCAAGCCGTCTTTGACCATCCGGGCTGGGCCGGAGCTTCCTCTGGAGTGTCCCCTTCCAGCACCTCCCCGGGGTCAACGTTCCCTCATTTCTAGTTTGCCTTCACAGCTGCTGAGAGCTCACAGAATGAATGAATGGGCGGGAAGGGAACCAGCTTGACTCTCTAACCTCCCCTGACCTGGGGAGGATTCTTCATACCTTGGTTAAACATTTAGGGTTCCCATCTGGGTCAGTCAGAGTCCCCCCAAACTGGGCAGGCAGTTCCTCAGGACTGATGAGTTTCAGCAAACCTTCCTTCCAGTTATCTGGGAGCAGGGGGATGGAAGGGTGGTTGTCAAGCCTGGACCAATCAGCCCACCAGGGTGACCTGAACGTGGGGAGAAGCCCCATAGGAGCTAGGCTGCCAGGGCCAATTCCCCAGCCTCCCAGGCCTCGGGCTATAGGAATCGTCTTTCTCAGTATCGTGTTGCTGTGGAAATACATTTCCCCTTAGCTGACAAGTCTGCACAATCTTGAAGGTCCCCTAGTTACGAGTAATAAAGCCAAGAGCCATTTAATTGTTTCAAGAAGTATACAAAGTCCAGTGAGGTTAAGGGCTTTGTTGGGGTCACTCAGTGAGTAAGTGGCATACCCCAGTCAGACCTCTTGGTGGAGGATGGACAGCACTGGGCCTTTGGAGAGACCATCCCCGCCCTCCCTGCTTAATCACCATGACCGCAATGCCCATGACTGTGGGCCCCTAAAACCAGGCTACCTCATAATCCACCAAGCTCCCTATCCCACTGGAACTGTGTAGAGGCAGAGTCTAGGGTATCAGGAAGGGAGAGAAAGCAAGAATTTGTAAAACACACCCCCACTCCCTGCCCCTATCCCAGATCCTTAATTCTCCGGACTCTGATTTGACTAATCTGCTTGGGAGAAATTTTCGTTAAAGTCCAAGGTCACTGGTTTGGGTTTAAGAATCATTTCCCTTCTCTCTCTCTTTCTCTCTCTGTCACTTTCAAATACAACTGTTTTTCCTACTTATAAAATTAATACACATTATTATACAAAGTTAAGAAACCATAGAAAAATATAAATAATGGAAGGAAAAACCACATGATTTCTCACCATCAACAAATTAATATTTTGAGGTATTTCCTTCCAAAAGTACATACATAGTTTTTATAAAAATAAAATTATACTGTCTACAGCACTTTATAATCTACTTTTTTTTACTTAGTGACATTTTTCCATGACATTAAATATTCACTCACAGCATCATTTTTTCATGGCTGCCTATAAACCATCAAATGGATGCACCGTTATTTACTTACCCAGTCCCTTCCTATTGGGCCTCCCTTCTCTGATTCATGGCTACTCTTCCTGTTCTTCCTCCTCATTCTCCTCAGCCCAGGTTACCTTTAGAAGCACTGGGGTTATAAGTGTTGAGAGGAAACTGAAGCTCATAGACCAGACGTTGACGAGCAGCCATAGTGAAACCGACAAGGAGGTAGGTGTGGAGCCCTTATTCCCCAAAGGGCTATGGCAGGGAATAACGTGTAGGTAACTGATAGACTCCACGGTAAGACCCACCTCACTTTCGGAAAGTAGGAGCCTCTTATTCCAGGTGATGTGTGGAGTTTGGGGCTGGGCGATGGGCCAACCTCACTTCAAAGATCATGTAGGGAATGAAGCTGGAACTACTTACTTCCCAACACTACTATTTTCCTGCGAGTGTCCTCACTCAGGAATGGTTTCATGAGGTTGTAGCCCACAGGAAACAGTTTGGTGGCTGGAGAGACACAAGTAAGGATAATGGGAAAAAAAGAATGTCATCAGGCCACTCCCCATAATGGTTATGGCCAATGATCTAGAAGAGTCATGAATAATCCCGGCCAGTTCCAATGTCATGCACCCAACAAAACATCCAACCAACGAGTCAAGCAGCCAAAGCTAGCCAACTAACCAATCATGCAATTAATCATCCAATCCGTCAACCACCCACCCACCCAACAAGTCAGCCAGCCAGCCATACTTCTAATCAGCCACCAATTCAGTCAACCAATAACCAGCCAATCTACCAAACAGCCAACCAACTAGTCAACAAGCCAGTCAACCTACCAACAAATAATCAACTACTTCGGTTTACCTTCTAGTCAGCCAACCTCCTGAATGAACAGTGAATCACCAACCAAAAAAACCAACAGTAAACCAATCAGCCATTTGAACATTCAGACAACCACCCAACCATTGCCCTCTCCAGCCAGCCAACCATCCAAATAACCAGCCAGCCAACCATCCAAGATTCATCAACAACAAACCAGCCACGCAACTAACCAGCCTGCCAACCGGCCACCCAAACAATCAACCAAAATGCCAGCCAGCCACTCAATCAGTCAACAAAGCCAACAACTAGCCGACCAACCATCCAGCCAACTCTCCAACCAACCATCAGTCAGTCAACTAGACAAGCAACCAATAGGCCAGTCAATTGGATAACCAACCAACCAATCAATTGACCAACCAACCAACCAATGAGCCAACCATAAAACATGCATCCATTCTTCCATCTAACCACCATTCACCCAAACAACAACCACCAAAATACCTATTAAGCACCTACCATGGCCCCAGGGCCATGAGGGATACAACAGAAGTGGAGAATCAGAGCCCCTGAACGAACATATATAAGGCAACTAGAGGACCCCAGAAGGCAGCAAACAGGAAAGGAAAGATTGGGCTGTACCAACAGCCAGTGCCAGAGGCAGTCTGAGGAGGAAGAGATCATCATGACAGGAGAAATGAGGGCGGATTCCTGGAACAGCTGGGTGGGAGCTGCCTCCTCCTGCAGTGAGGCCAACAATAGAAGTTACCATTTATTGAGAACTTACTCTGTGCCAAGCATGCTAAGTGATTCACACGTAGCCAAGCAACCAACCTGTCTCCCAACAACCCTGGGACAAAGACACTGTTACCATCCTTGGAGGACAGATGAGGAAACTGAGGCACGGGTAAGTGAGGTCACTTGCCACACACCTTTTATGATGAGCATGAACTTCAGGGTCTCTGGGTAATTCTCTTCAAGGAGGCCAAAGAACTGTGCAACCGAGAAAGACCCCATCAGAGCCCACACCTCTTCTTCTCCTACCTTCACCTCCTTTGCAATCCCGTCTGGAGGTTACAGAGGCTGTGCAAGGTTTTTGTCTTGCCGTCACCTCCACTGGCCCCTGGAGGAGACCTTCTCACCTCAAACTATTAAAACCACATTCTAATAATAAATACATAGTAATCATTTTTTGAGTAAATGTTATAGTAATGATAGCATAATAGTAATGACTACTGTTTATTAAATGTTAACTATTTGCCAAGCAGTGTGTATACACTTTACACAACTCATTGAAGTATCCCTATGTCGCTAGTCCCATGTTGCAGGTGAGGAAACTAAAGCATGGAGAGGTGAAGTGACTTGCCTGAGTCACAGAGCCAGGGGTGACAGGCCTGGGAAGGGTTTGGCAGAAGCTGGCCCCCATGGTCTCAGCATAGGTCATTCCTGAGGCCTCTTATGTGGGATCTTCTAGGAAACATACTAAGGCCCTTTGGGTCCTGAGGCCCAGGGAATTGTTTTTACTAAATCTTGGATCCAAGTGAGCAGCGGCATCACAGTAGGCCAAGCTGGTTCTCAATGCAAATGGCAGGTGCCCATGGGCCTCCTCCTTACCTCCTGGTACACTTCCACCAGAGGTTTCCAGAAGTGCTTCAGTCCCAGGCCCTCACAGTCAAATATCATCACGATGGTCTCAATCTTCTTCCCCAGCTGCAAGGATGAGAGCAAGGAGTGCGTCCAGGGTTCAGGAGGCAGGCTTGGGAGAAGGTGAGCCAAGTACGTGACCCCTCAGGGCTCCTTCCAGCCCCCATCCCTGTCTGTCCACAGAGGAGCAAGTGGAAAAAACAGTGAATGCATTTCCCCATCCATCCATCTATTCATCCATCTATCCATCCATTCATCCATTCATCCATCCATTCATCTACCCACCCATCCATCTATCCATTCATCCATTCATCCAGCCACTCATTTCTCCACCCATCCATCTACCCCCTTATACATCAGTATATGGTGCAGTGGCATGATCATTGGTCACTGCAACCTTGAATTCCTGGGCTCAAGTGATCCTCCTGCCCCAGCCTCCCAAACAGCCGGGACTACAGGCACATGCCACCACACTCGGCTAATTTTTTCTATTTTTACTTGCCCAGCTAATTTTTTTCTATTTTTAGTAGGGATAGGGTCTCGCTATGTTGCTCAGGCTGGTCTGGAACTCCTGAGCTCAAGCAATCCTCCCACCTCGGCCTCCCAGAGTACTAGGATCACAGGCGTGAGCCACCATGCCTGGCCAACATTAGCTATCATTGTTGAGAAATATGTATCAGGCCCTGTGTGGTAAGCCACACACTCGCATTATCTCATTTAATCTTTGCAACAATTATTTATTATCACCCCTGTTTTGTAGGTGAGGAAACAGGCTCAGAGAGGTGAGGTGACTTTCCAAGGCCACAGAGCAGGTAAGTAACAGAGCCGGTGTTTGACCCGAGAGCCCTCTGACTGGGGTAGTGGTGAGCACAGGTGTGTTCTGGGACCCTGCTCCCTGGCAGCCTCACCTGCCCCCAGCCGCCCGCCCCACAAGGCCTGGGCCTCACCCTCTCTGTCTGCAGGTCACACTCATGCAAGATGCGCTCGCAGTCCCTCATCTTGGTTTTGAGCAGGTCCTGCTTGGTGATGGAGAAGAGCAGCCCTTTGGGGTCAAGCGGTCCAATGATGTCATACCACACGGGGCAGCCATCACGGTCGTAGCCGCACAGGCCCCCAGGCATATATTTCTGAATCACCTTGGCATGGAAATATACACAGAACATGGCATTACACACCTCCCCAGCGACCCCGGACCAGGCTGGCCTGGGGGGCCCCAGCTTGTAGTACCATGGTAGAAAGCACTGTCCCTCCCCTGTAGGGCAACACCATGTCCTAAACGGGAAAACAGGGGGTCCTGCAGGGGAGGGCCTTGCTTACAGTGGTAAGTGGCAAAGCCAGGTCTCAGCCAGGCCTGGCTCAAGGTGGGCTCCTTAGTTCTACCCCCAACGTCTCCCCTGTTCATTGACAAGGAGTTGGGTTTAGTGATGGAGAACAAGGTTTCTGAAGGTCGACAGATCTGCTTCAAATACAGACACTGCTGCATCCCTGCTGTGTGTCCTTGAGCAAGTGACACCACCTCTCTGAGCCCCATTCTGCCTCCTCTTCTGTGAAATAATTTGGATAATCCCTCCCTCTTGGGACTGTTGGGGAAAGTCCCCAAGATAAGGTTGGCAAGGCACAGTGCCCGGCCCAGAGCTCGTGCCCCACAAATGAAGCTGTGACCATGACTCTAAAGATGCCATGGTGGCACTGGTCTCACCAGTGCCTTGGGGGGCTCAGTGTCTTTCCCACCCAGAAAGGATGCTTTGAGCAAAGCTCTAGTGGGAGGGGCGCAGAGGCACAGGCTAACCATGGTGGTTAAGAGTCCAGGTTTGGGAGCTAGACAGGTCTGAGACCAAATCCCAGCCCTACCTTGAGGCTGTGGGACTGTGGGCAAATTGCCTAACCTTTTCTGGGCCTCAGTGTCCCTATCTGTAAAATGGGGACAATAGTACCTACCTCATAGGATTGTGACAATTAAATGAGCTCATGCTGCTAAAGTCTCAACCCAAGCCTGGACCTTGCAAGCCCCCAGAAGCACATGCAGGCCCAGGAGGTTCCACAGGACCCTCAGACTTGCTGCCCTTCACTCATGGTCCCCAGTGGCCCAGAGGCTGCTTGGGTGGCATGTCCATGAAGGACTGAGGTGCGGGGGGTGTTGGCTTACCTCTGGAGGCTGCCAATCAAGGATGTGGTCAATGTCCATGGTCTTCCGGAACTCCATGTACTGAAAGGGAAATGAGAGTAAGGCCCCACTGGGCTCCCAGCACCCTGAGAAAGGGGAAGGAAGCAGGAGTTGAGGCATGGATCCCCCTGTGAAGCCTTCCCTGAATTCCAAGGGCAGATGGGTCTCACCTTGCGGAGCATGGCCTCTGATTTCTGCAGATCAAAATTCCGAGCTGTGGGAAGATGGAAGGAAGGCGTGAGGTGGGAAAGAGGCTACCTTGTCTGCTCCTGGCCAGTGGGAGCTATGGAGGACACTGGAGGCCTAGGTAGGACCTTGCTTCCCTGCCCCCTCTCCTCTTCTGGACCTGAACACATGAAATAGACCCTGAGAGCCCTGGATCATTCTGGGGCAGCTGGACCATGCCCCTCTCGCTGCCCCCCAATAACCCCTCCCCTGCCTGTGCCTTCACCTCGGAGCCAGCGCAGAAGGAAGTAATCATCAGGGTTGGGCAGGGCAGGCAGCACGTCCTGGACATTTTCTCGGAACTGAGAAGAGAGATACCGGTTAGAGTGGCTCTCTCACGTTAAGCCTTGACCTCCAGACTCAAAGATTGCTTGCATCACCCCTCCTTCCATCCCACATGCAGTCTGGCCCATGTCGATGGGCTAATGGATGAATAGAAGGAAAGATGGATCATCTAATAGATGGGTGAATGAAAATAGGATAGATGGGGGGGTAAATGGATAGAAAGAAGAATGGATGGGTGAATGAATAGGTAGGTGGACAGAAAAAAGGAAGGAGAAATCAATGAATGGATGGATGGATGGCTGGATGGATGGATGGACGGTTGGATGGATGAAAGGAAGAAAATTGGATGGATGGATGGATGGATGGATGGATGGAAAGTTGGATGGATGGATGGATGGATAGTTGGAAGGTTGGATGGATGGATGGGTAGTTGGATGAATGGACGGAGCGTGGGAGGATGAATAAGTCTGTGAATGGACAGGACAGATGGGTGGGTGAATGAAGAGAAATAGGGATGAACAGACAGATGGGTGGGTGGAAAGAAAGATGGGTGAATGGAAGGAAGGATAAATGGTTGGGCGGGTGGATAAGTGGATTGGAGTTTGGATGTATTCTTAGTTCCCTCCATGTGTTAGCCCACCAAAACTTCTGCCTTTTTTCATCCCATCTTCTACAAAAACATGGTTAGTAATTATGTGTTCTCTCCCCTCCTTGACTGTGGGAATGACAACACATTGCTCTGTCTCCTGGGCTCTTACAGACTAGTCATCTTTCAGGATCCCAGGCAGGGAGGAGGAACAGTTAGAGGATAGACGAGCAGCATCCTTTAGCTCCCACCTAAGGGGCCTGGGAGGGAGGAAGAGGGGTGCCCAGCAGCCAGATAGAACTCTCTGGGTCTGGTTCCTGGATGAGAAAAAGTCAGGCTTGATCCTGGGTAGGCATCACCCACGCTATTGTCTGGAAGTGGTACTATTCACTCAACTCCTACCCTGGACAGGGCTGATGTCACCGAGTACTTTGGGACTTGACCCTTTGGGAGGTAACAGCAAAGAGACAATATCAAGCACACGCTGAATCAATGGAGTGGACAGTGATCTAGCCACTCCTTCCCACTGCCCCCTCAGCCCTTTCTCCCTGGGGCTCCAGGAGGAGGGGCTCTCACCTTGGCCAGGGTTTCTGCCTGCTTGGGGCTCAGGTCTCCAACTCTGCCGCTCATGGTGCCGGCTGAGGCTTGAGGAGCGGCAGCCACTATGGGCAGAGGCCAAGCCTAGTCTGTCAGCCCTGGCCCAGCTGGGGCCTTTTGCCCCCACTCCTGGGTGTGGCTCTAGGGACCTCCCCCTTGGCTGACTGTTTGCATTGCACATTATATAATTGGGATTAAGTGAAGTCTCGTGCTTGGCTCTGGGACAGGTGGGCATAGGAGGGTGTGCCAGAGGTCCCCTGCCAGGAGGAAGCAGCTGGGAGGGAAGGAAGCTGGCCTCCTGTGGCCTGGGGGCCCAGGGTGAGTGCCGGGAGAACCCCCTGAGTGCTCCAAGTCCTCTAGGGACCACTGCCCTGGAGAAGGGGGCAGCTTTGGAGGAACGAAGACCACCCTTGTGGGCACCTTTGTCCCTGAGCCTCAGCCTCCCCTTCTCACTAGTGAAGAGACCCCACACTTCGGGTTCTCCAAAGGTCGCCACCCTACCCAGCTCTAACGGGGCAGGAGTCTGAGGCTGGGTCAGTCTAGCGAACAGTTGCTTCACTTCCTTGGGGGAGGGAGTGGGGGGCTCACATCCTTCTTTGGTAACCAACATCCGCAGTCAAGAAGAGGACAGAAAATGGAATTCAAAGGGTGTCCTTGGGGAAGATTTGTGTTTTCCATGGGGCTGACACTACCTTTCCCAATGTCTTTCAGATCCCATCCCACAGAGCTGGTGCTGAGGACCCCAACATGGAAAAAGGCTGAGCACCCCCCACCCTTCTGTTCTCTCCTCCCATCGCTGGGGTCATGAGGATAATGAGGGGTTTTGTTCAGGGCCCCTTGTCCTCTGGATCCAGTTAGGGACAGCACCCCTAGGGAGAGGCGGGGCAGGTTGATGGCCTTGGGTGACAAGGGTGTTTCTTGGGACTTTACACACCTGGTCAGTGTGGGTCATCCACCCAGAAGGACTTAGCAGTTCATCCCTGCGAGGTGATGAGGGAAGCCCGGGAGGTTCCTCTGTCCTTTGATTCCTGCCATGCATTTGATGTGCCTGCCAGGCTGGGCCCTGCTCTCCACTCCTCCATAAAACCCCCTTTTCAAGATGGCGTCTCTGAGTGTCATTTGCTTCGTTTATAAAATGGGGCTCTCAAGACTTGTCCTGCCCTCCGGGGAAGATCTAACGAGACGTGGAGGCCGTCGAGGGCTGTGCATGTCTCAGAAGCTCCAGGAAGGGAGCGACCCCATCATCGATGACAGTCTATAACAAAACCATCAGCTCTACACTGCAGCGTGGCCATGTGGGCACGTGTTCTTGGCCTCATGGCATCTTCATGGGCTGAAACTATGCCTAGGCTAGCCTCGACCCCAACGGCGGGGCTAGCCTAGGACTCTTCCAGGTCCCCTCCCCCTGGTGCATCCTGGATCCCCGCCCCTGGGCTCTCATGGGCCTTTATTTTGGGCTATCGCAGGGCCTCTTTAGGCCAGCTGATATGGGTCAGTACCAGACATCTTCCTGCCTGGCATCTTCCCTGCTCCTGCTAGAGTCGAAGCCAGAAGGAGCCGGAGGGGCCATCTCTGACCATTTCCCTCTGTCTGGGGCACCTGCTGCGTGTACTCAGGAGCATTAGGTAACTCTCCACACGCCAGCCCTGCCCCACCTCACCGCCAGCCTCAATGTCCGAAAAGCCCCGGCTGCTGTCTACACCCACTTCCCGCCAGGCTGGCAGCTGCAGAGATCAGGTTCCTCAGCGGCCGCTAATCCTGCCCGTTTCTCACCCGTCTCCCGTCGCACTCTAATCCCTCCGACGGGAGGTGCCCCAGTTACTTCTGGGGACATCAGAGACTGAACAAGGAGGGCCAGGAGGAGGGGTGAGGGTCCTCCCAGGAGCTGTGAGCCTTCAGACACATCCCCTGGCACTTTTCCTGACTGCGAATGTGCAGATCACCCTAGTGTGTGCACCTCTCCTCGTTGTCTGTAGCGTCACCCCACAGGACTTTCTGTGTATCGGGGCTGTCCTGTTAGACATATTTGGTAGCCAATAGTCCATGTGAAACATGGTTGGTGTGACTGAGGAAGTGAAGTTTTAATTGAATTGGGTTTTCATTAATTTTACTTTAAATTGTCCCATGTGGCTTGTGGCTACCATATTGGACAACATAGGTCAACCGCATTTATTGAAGTCTTATTACATGCCAGGCCTCATTCTGAGTTCATTTCCTCCTTTAAACCTCAGAACATCACTGTGGGGTAGGTACCATTATTAAGCCCGTTATACAGATAAGCAAACTGAGGTATGGAGAAGTTAAGTAACTTATCCAGGGTTAAGCCCATGCAGTTAGCCACTCTGCTGTTGTACTGATAGGCTGTCCCACAGTCTCAGATCTAGGAGCTCCCATGCTAATTAGGGAGAAGACCAGGAAAGGACCCAGGCACAGAAGTCACCCTAATGCGACGCAGATGGCATCTGAGCCAGGCCTTGAAGAAAGGAAGGATTTTGATTAGGTGGGAGTGGAGGAGAGAAAAGGGTATTCCAGGTGGAGGGGATGGCTTGGGCAAAGGTGTGGAGGTGGGAGGGCGAGAAACAGGTGGAGTGGGGAGATATTACAGTAAACAGCATGGATCAGGACCCTGCCTGCGTGGAGCTTGCAGTTTCCTGTTTGCTGAGCTGAGAGCTTTACATCATTATGGAACCATTTGGAAGCAGGTATGGGTGCCCCATTTTACAGCCTAAAAAATGGAAGTTCAGAGCTCAGCATGGTGGAACGCACCTGTAGTCCCAGCTACTCAGGAGGCTGAGGCTGGAGGATCGCTTGAGGCCAGGAGTTGGAGGCTGCAGTGAGCTATGATCATGCCTGTGAATAGCCACTGCACTCCAGCCTGGGCAATGTAGTGAGATCTCGTCAAAAGAAAGAGAAAGAGGGAAAGAGAGAAAAAAAGAAAGGGAAGAGGGATGGAGGAAGGAAGAAAGGAAGGAGGGAAGGAAGGAAAGAAAGAAATAGAAGTTCAGAGAGATCAAGAAAGTTGTCTGTGGTCACACAGTCAATACCTGGGGAGCCAGAACTTGAACCCAAGCCTGTCTGAGTCTGGAACCTGCACTGGAATCACAGCCCAGGCCCACCTTCCCTTGGAGAGCTCAACATTGAGCCTGGAACATAGTAAATGCTCAATAAATGGTCTAAACTACCATTGTGTGGAAGCCTGAATCCACTCCTTCGGATCGCAGGGTGTCTTGGGACCAGCAGGATTCATTTTCTCTGACTTGAAACAAAGGCAGAACCCCCCGCCCCCCCTCCCTCTCGCAGAGCACACCCTCTCCAGACGAAGCCCCATGTTGTGTTTAGAGCTTCATTGCCAAGCTCTCAGGGGCCCAGACAACAACCACAACCTAAACAAACAACCTGTCTATGGGGGCGTAGACAGAGCCACCCGCACCCCACCTTGCACCCCCTCCTTCCAGACGGTTACTAGGAAACGTGAAAGAGCTGCTCCTACGGTCCAGCCCCGGCACGTTCCTGTCCTTCCCCTGGATAGATCCGGCCAGAACCAGTTGGGCAGGTACAGAGGGGACCCCAGCAGTTGAGGAGCCTCACCGTGGGGCCAGCACTGCTGGGAAGACGAGATGTTCAGACCGCAGAAATGTGAGGTGGGTGGCCTTACATGCTTGGGCCACTGCACCCAGAGAAGGGGGACTGGAAAGGGAATTGAGGTGCACTCGTCAGAGCCCCAGCACCCTGGGACAGTCCACCTTCCATCCTTTACCCGTGGGTAGTTTTAGCTCCTTTTTAAATAAAAAAAATATTTTTTTGTTTAAGGGTGATGTATAATTCACATACCGTAAATTCATCTTTTTCTTTTATATTTTTAAGACAGGGTCTCACTCTGTTGGCCAGGCTGGAGTGAAGTGGCACAATCATTGCTCACTACAACCTCAAACTCCTGGCCTCAAGTGATCCTCCTGCCTCAGCCTCTCAAGTAGCTGGGACTACAGGCATGCGTCACCATGCCCGGCTAATTTTATTTTATTTTTTTTAGAGATGGGATCTTGCTATGTTGTCCAGGCTGGTCTCAAGCTCCTGGCCTCAAGTGATCCTCCCACCTCGGCCTCCCAGACTGCTGGGATTACAGGCGTGAGCCTCCAGATGCCTGGTCCCTTCATCATTTTTTAATAGAAAGTACCAGGTTTTATTATCTTTTTATATTTAAAAAAATCAGTAACAGACAACAGTGTGAGGGGTGGCTGCAGAAGAGGTACTTGCTCCAACATAGCCTGAGGGAAAGGTTACCGGGGGGTAGAAGAGGACCCAAGCAGCAGGAACCCTGGGTTCAGGTGGTGACAGGAACTAATAGCCACTTGGTGCAGCAAGGGAGGGTGATTCCCTCCCCCGCAGCCAGTGGAGTCAGGAGGACACGTGGCCTGCCCAGGCTAAGCCATCCGGGGAGAAAGGGTCTCAAATAACAGGCCCAGCTGGGACCTCGCTAGCCCTCCTTCACCTCTCTGCTTGCCAGGGAGACAAGGGTCGTCCCATCACAGCTCAGGCTGCGACTTGTTAAGCCGGTTTAGCTCTCCAGAGCAGTGCTCTCCCAGAGCTGCAGGTGCTGTCTCTGCTCGGTTAATACGGTTGCCACGAGCCACGTGTGGTGACTGAGCCCTGAAAACGTGGCTAGTGCTACTGAGGAATGAACTTCCAACTTCATGTGATTTTAGTCGACTTCAACGTAATGACCTCCTCCCAGGAATTCGAGGCTGCAGTGAGCCGAGATGATGCCACTGCCCTCCAGCCTGCGCAACAGAACAGGACCCTGTCTCTAAAAACATAACAAAAATTTTAAAAAAAGAAATTGCCTTCTGTAGTTAAAAAAAGTATACAAGTCAGTGGTGTCTAGTCGTGCGACCATCACCACTATCTAACTGCAGAACACTTAGCAGCCACCCCCCGTGGCTGCTTTTAGCCCCTGGCAACCACGAATCTACCTTCTATCCCCATAGATGTCCCCATTCTGGATACTTCATATGAATGGAATCATACCGTGTGTGGTCTTTTGCATCTGGCGTCTTTCACTTAGCATGTCTTCAAGGTTCATCCATGTTGTAGCATGTGTCAGTGCTTCATTGCTTTTCATGGCTGAGTAATATTCCGTTGTGTGGATGTGCCTCATTTGGTTTATCTATTCATCCGTTGATGGACATTTGGGCTGTTTCCACTTTTTTGGCTACTGTGAATAAAGCTGCTATGAACATTTTTGGTACAAAGTTTTGTGGGAATATACGTTTTCAATTTTCTTGGTTATATCCTTAGGAGTGGAATTCTGTGTTTAACCTTCTAAGGAACTGCCAAACTATTGTCCAAAGTGGCTGCACTATTTCACAATCCCACTAGCAATGTATGAGGGTTCCCATTCCTTCACATCCTCGCCATTGTTGTTTTCCATTTTTCTCTCCTTCCTTCCTTCCTTCCTTCCTTCTTTCCTTCCTTCCTTCCTTCCTTCTTTCCTTCCCTCCTTCCTTCCCTCCCCCACTTTCCTTCCTTCCTTCCTTCCCTCCTCCATGTTCCTTCCTTCCTTCCTTTCTCTTTCCTTCCTTCTTTCCTTCCCTCCCACTCACCTTCTTTCTCCCTTCCTTCCTTCCTCTCTCTTTCTTTCTCTTTCTTTCTTTCTTTTTTATCATGATAGCCATCCTATTGGCCATCGAGTGGTATCTCATTGTGGTTTTCAACTGCATTTCTCTAGTGACTAATCGTGTTGCATCTTTTTGTGTGCTTGCTGGCCATTTGTATATCTTCTATGGAGGAAAGTCTATGCAAACTTCACAAGTGTCTTTACCCATTGTTAAATTGGGCTATTAGTCTTTTTATTGATGACTTGTAAGAGTGCTTTATATATTCTGAATATTAATCCCTTAGGTATATAATTTGCCAATGTTTTCTTCTATTCTCTGTGTTGTCTTTTCAGTTTCTTTCTTTTTTTTTTTTTTTTTGAGACAGAGTCTCACTGTGTTGCCCAGGCTAGAGTGCCGTGGCATCATCCTAGCTCACAGCAACCTCAAACTCCTGGGCTCAAGCGATCCTCCTGCCTCAGCCTCCCGAGTAGCTGGGACTACA
>CAUYSK010113236.1:0-26057 GCA_963575035.1 Avahi laniger | reverse complement strand
TTCATTGACTCATTGATCATTTAGGAGCATGTTGCTCAATTTCCATATGTTTGCGTATCTTCCAAGGTTCCTCTGGTTATTGATTTCTATAATAGTTTTATTCCATTGTAGTCAGAAAAGATACTTGGTAAGATTTCTACTTTTTGAATCTTTTCAGACTGGTTTTGTGGCCTAAGATGTGCTCTATTCTAGAAAATGTTTCCTGTGCTGATGAAAAGAATATGTACTCTGCAGCATTTGGGTGAAATGTTCTGTAAATGTCAGGCCTATTTGGTTTAGCACATATTAATAATTTAACCCTGATGTTTCTTCTATGATTTGCTGTCTGGATGATCTGTCCATTACTGAGAGTGGGGTGTTGAAATCCCCTACTATTACTGCATTACAATCTCTCTCTCCCTTTAGATATATGAATGTTTGCTTAATATACTTTGGTGCTTCAGCATTGGGTCCATAGATATTTATAGTTGTTATATCCTCTTGCTGAATTGACCCCTTTATTATTATATAGCAACTTTCTTTGTCTCTTTTTACAGTCTGTGACTTGTAATCTACATTATCTGATAAAAGTATACTGCTGCTCTTTTTTGGTTTCCGCTTGCATGGAATATCTTTTTCTATCCTTCACTTTCAGTCTATGTGTATCTTTATAGGTGAGGTGGGTTTCTTACAGGCAGCATATAATTTGATCTTGTTTCTTTATTTATTCAGCCAGCCTGTGTCTTTAAATTGGAGAACTGAGTCCATTTACATTCAGTGTTATTGAAAAGTAAGGACTTACTACTGCTGTTTTATTGCTTGTTTTCTGGTTGTTTTGTAACTCTTCTCTTCCTTTTTTCCTTACTTCTTTTCTTCCTTTATGGTTAAGTGATTTTCTCTGGTAGTATGTTTTAATTTGTTGCTTTTTATTTTTAATGTATCTATTATAGGTTTTTGCATTGTGATTTCCATGAGGCTTACAAAAACCATCTTATAGATATAACAAGTTATTTTAAAGAGATGACAGTATATCTTATATCACACACACACACCAAAAAAGAATAGAAACAAATAAAAAAAAAAAACTCTACACTTTAACTCCATCCACCCAAATTTTTACTTTTTGTTGTCTCAATTTACATATTTTATGTTGTCTATCTCTTAACAGGTTGCTGTAGCTAATATTATTTTTGATAGATTTGTCTTTTAGGCTTCATACTAGAGTTATGAGTGAATTGTACACCACAATCATAGTATTGTAGTATTCTGGGGTTGTCTTTGTACTCTGTACTTAATTTTGCCAGTGGATTTTATATCTTTAAATGTCTTCTTGCATGTTAGTGAGTTTTTTTTTCTTTCATATTGAAGAACTCCCTTTAGCATTTTTTATAGGACAGGTCTGGTCTGGTGAATTTTCTTAGCTGTTGTTTGTCAGGAAAAGACTTTATCTCTCCTGCATATTTGAAGAATAGCTTTGCTGGATATAGTATTCTTGTATGACAGGTTTTCTTTTTCTTTCAGCATTTTGAAAATGTCAGCCTACTCTCCCCTGGCCTGTATGGTTTACATTGAGAAGTCTGTTGCCAGACAAATTGGAGTTCTAAATATATGTTTAACAGTTTGAGAAACTGCCAGACTGTTTTCCAAAGAGACAGCACCATTTTGGATTCCCGCCAGGAATGTATGAGTGTTCAGTTTCTTTACATCTTCACCAATATGTATTATTGTTTGTCATATTGATCCCTTATTTCTGTGAGCTTCTTTCTATGAGTAAGCTCTTATTTATTTTACATATTTCCTATCTAGTTATTTTATATCTCCTATCTGATAATTGTAATAACAAAAAACCTTAGGTTAATAACAAATAACCTAAATGTTATTTTTTGTCATCTGTTCTCATTTATGGTGGCTTGTTTCCTTCTGTGCTTGATAATACATTTCTGGGAAAATGTATGGTAGGACTTTTATTTTGTTCTTTGCTATATCCCTATCCTCTAGAACAACGACCAATGTGTAATAGACACTCAGAAAATCTTTGCTGATTGAATAAATGAGTTCTGAGGACCTAACCAGGATAGTAAACCCCAGAGACACACATTTGCTTTGGCTGGGTGCCAGGGCATTTACAGATCTAGGGCTATGTTAGCCTTTATCAGTCAGGGTGTTACCAGGAAAACAGAAGCCAAATACTCTATATATTCCAAGTATATCCATCTGTGTCCAATCAGGAGACAGAGTCCACACGGCGATTTAAACGGAGAAAGTTTAATATAAATAATTATTAAGCTATGATAGAAGAGTAACTACAAGATGTGAAGAGAACCACAGGGCTAAGAGAAACTACCTAAGGAAGGACAAACTTTGGGGAGGATCCCTTCCCAAGCTGGGGTTCAGACCTCTTTGGAGATGTGGTTGCAGCCCACTGGATGGCAGAGAAGTTCACAAGGTGGCCTGGCCCAGAGCTTGTCCTCAGTCACTGCACGGGCCAGAAGCAACCTTCTGGGGCACAGCTGAGCTGCACCCAGGGGGCAGGTGGGTGAACACGCAGGTGCGCAGAGGGAGTCAGGGCACCAATGGGGGAGGGAGGCCTGGAGCACCACCGTCCATGTTGGAGGACCACAGGAAGGCGATCACCAGGCTGGGCAGAGGCTTTGAGGTCACTGAGAGACTGTGTGTCCTGGACGCGTGTCTGGGACAGAGCACCACCAAATGTCCTTCCACCACACCACTCACCGAAGATACAGCGCTAGAGCCAGCAGCAGAAGCTGCCTCCTCCCCCAGTGGCTTTCCAGTGCCCTCTACCAAAAAGATTTAGATCATGCTCATAGTAAGAGATACGTTTAAAGGAGTTTTGCCCATTATCACAGAATGGGCATTAAAAAGTGAATTTAGAGCTGAGAGGCAAGAAGCTGATCATTGGCATGCCACGTACCTAAGTTTTGGAAACAGGGAAATAGAGGTTTATACAACCATTGGAAGGCTGGAGGAGCAAAAGTGAGGGAGCCTTCCGGTACACTTCGATCCGTGGCACCCAAGTGGGTGGATCTGAAAGGCTTACCCTGCAACCACTCTAATCTCAAGAGCCTCTGGGAAGCTCCACCCACTCAATCAGGTTGCAGCGCCATTGCAGGTGATTCTGGGAAGCACACCCGGAAGCTGCAGTGAACACACATCCGCCTGCAACACCTCTGGAAAGTTGAGCCCTCTGCCTTCCACCTGCATTCCAAATCTCTCACAAGGGCCTCTCATCTGCGGGCTCAGCTGAAGCCCTGTGTGGCAGAGGAGTCTGGAAAATGCAGTTCCTGGCTTCCCTGTGGTGCAGAGGAGACCTCAGAAGGGGTGGGCATTGACAATACACAATCCCTTAGAGAGACCTAAGTGCGTCTGGGGTCTTGGGAAGCCAGGGCAGGTGACTGGGCGTTTGCCCACGGGGCAGCCAGCCTGCCCTTTGCTCTCCGTTGCTCCCTGCTCCAGCCTCAGCTCCATGCTTCTCGTGTGTTTGATTTTAGTGGGGGGGACCTTGGAGATTTCCCTTACTTCTTGCATATCCAGCAACGCATTAAATGCATCCCCCCTCCCCAAGATCTAGTTTTATAAAAAGGAAGCGCTTCATAGATTCTAATCCAATCACGCTGCCAGAAGCAGAAGATCCAGGCCACTTTTTAAAAGAATGATTCCAACTTGGAACGCTCCTCTAAAGTCAGTGGAATAATTTTGATCCCACTGCAGCAGCAGAAAGAAACTGAAGATGTGCTCGCTTGGGCAGCACACGTACTAAAATTGGAACGATACAGAGAAGATTAGCATGGCCGATGGAAAAAAAAAGAAAGAAAAAAAACTGAAGAGATAAATGATTCAAACTTATGACTGTATCGCAGAGGCCTTTGAGAATCTGATAAAAGCTAGGGGTTCCAGAAAAAATATACATCCTCAAAACATGTTGCATACAATTTCAGACGGTTCAAAGATCCCTGACATCCATCTGTTCATGGAGAGTAAGAACCTAATCAAAAAGAAATAAGAAGTCACATACAAAACCTCAGCGTTTATGTCTCTTTAGACCAAAACCATGAGAATTTTTCTCCCAGTGCTTTTTTAAACACACATTTCTAATTTAATGCTCACCATCCACTCTTGTTGGCATACTGGTTTTAAATTATATTAAAGACATAGTAAAATTTGTCATGTTGCATAAAATATTTGCAGTGGAATAGGCCCCTTTGTGTAATTAATACCTTCATGTCTGTCTCATAAACACTGAGCATAGTTTTACTAACAAATTATTATAAGGGTTTCTATTTGCAGTAACTTTGCTTATGTGAGATTTTCATCACTACGTCAATGCCTTAATCAGGAACAAACTCCCAACCGAAACAATGTTCTTGTGGAGAGAGCAAGGTTTTATGCCACGATCAGTGTTTTCAACTGTTTTCAGGAATGCTCTGGGCAAAAACTGGCCTGCCTCGTCCCATGCCTGTTAGATCTGGCTCACTGGGAAGGAACCGCGCAGCAGGAGACCTGGGAGTCCACTCTGGCCTCTGTCGGGTGCCTTGAACGGGTTAGTTCACAGCTCTACATTTCCGTTTAATCATCTGGCAAGGAGAAATGACAACATGCACAGAGTGGTCAGGCTAGCACAAGAAGGTTGCAAGAAATACTGAAATATTGGTTCTGTGTGTGCCTTATCCTGGTGCGGCATAGCAAATGCTTACTGGGTAACTGAGAACTGCCCCTGGTTAATTGTCTAGCTTTGTCCCTGGGGCCATTTAGAATTATGACTGGCCCATGGTTTGATGGGGGATCCTGTAGCCAAATAAATGAATGGTTAATTTAAAGTCAGACAACTAGGGCTTTTTGCTTTGGGTGGAAACTTAATTCCCAGGCAATCCATACATTATGTATAGATTCTGCTCTTGGCACTCAGGCCAGGGCCCAACACAGGAAGATCATGGAAGGGCAACGGAGCATGGGAGATAGGATCGGGGCTGATGACCCAGTTTAGAGTTTCCCTCTTCCATTGGAGGGATGAGGAATCTCCAGGGCAGAGGAGTTAAACGCTCCACTCGATTTGCCATCAGGAGGATGCAGCTGTGGCTACCCACGCTGTAAGCCTAGAAAGCAATCTCTCTTGACTGCTAGTACCAGGCAGAGTATCTGAAGTTTTTAAGATTAAAGATCACTTAACACGGTATGTAGCTACTTTGGAAAAGAGTTTGCAGTATCTTATAAAGTTAAACACATACTTCCCGTATGACCCAGCAATCCCACTTCTCGGTGTTTACCCAAGAGAAATGAAACCTCTGTCCACACAAACACCGGTACCTGGTATCTTCCTAGCAGCTTTGTCGTGACAGCCCCACATTGGGAACAACCCAAACGTCCTTCACTGTGCATGGTTTAACAAACTGGGCACATCCAAACAAAGGAATTCTACGCAGTAATAAAAAGAACTGAGCTCTTTACACATACTACAACACGAATAAGTCTCGAAAACATCATGCTCAGTGAAAGTATCCCGGCAGAAAAAGCCGCATGATTCCATTTGTGTGAAATGTGAGACTATAGGACAGAAAGATCGGTGGTGGCTGGGAGCTGGGGGTGCTAGAGGCGAGTGACTGCAGACGGCACAGGGAATATTTGGAGGCATTAGAATTATTCCATGTCATGACTGTGGTGGTGGTTCCATGAGAATATACTTTTACCAAAACTCACTGAAGTGTATTTAAGATTAAAGAATTTTATCATGTGTAAATTATACCTCAGTAAAGCCGATTTTTTTAAAAAAAAAATGATGTGGCCAAGTGCGGTGGCTCACACCTGTCATCCTATCACTGAGCTCAGGAGTTGGAGATCAGCCTGAGAAAGAGCGAGACCCTGTCTCTACTAAAAATAGAAGGAAATTAGCTGGACAACTAAAAATATATAGAAAAAATTAGCCGGGCACAGTGGCGCATGCCTGTAGTCCCAGCTACTTGGGAGGCTGAGGCAGGAGGATCGCCTGAGCCCAGGAGTTTGAGGTTGCTGTGAGCTAGGCTGACGCCATGGCACTCCAGCTGGGCAACAGAGAGAGACTCTGTCTCAAAAAATAAAAAAGAGAGAAAGACAGTCCCCATCTCCTTCTGTGGCCCCTCACTCCCGCCACCCTGTGCTCCAGTCCCCTGGGGTCCTTGTGCAGCCTTCTAACCGAGCACAGTCCTGTCTCCCACACACAGAGGTCCCTAGTCAGGCCTTTCCTGGCTGCCTTTCTCCAGAATAACTGGCCCTTGCCTGTCGCCATATCTGTCCCCTTCCTCTGTCTGCCTTCTTTGGTCCCAGCCTGGGGTCTGTGCGTCTGCCAGATGGTAGCTGCAGTGTAACAGGGGCCTTCAGCCTCTGGCGGCAGGCCGGTGTGGCAAGAAGTTTTGGGGAAGGAAAATCTTTCAAAAGCCCTCAAACCGCCAGGACAGAAAGCGTGCTAGAGCAGGAGTGGAGGCTGGATTCTGAGACTTTGGGCTTCACCTTCTTCAGCTGCAGAATGACGGGACTGAACGAGATCAAAGGCCTTTTAGGGAGCCCCACGGAGGCGCCTCCGCACAGGCCCTGGAAACTGTGGGGGGGCAGGGACAGCACCTGGGCCCTGTTTCTCTTCACTCGAGTAGCCCCACTTTGATGTGTCTCAGACGCCGAGCACCCTTGTAAGACCCCTGTCTTAGCCCGGCTTCCCTAAGAAGCAGAGCTCGCGGCAGCAGCGCCTGTTCTAACACGGCGTGGGGGACTGCAGAGGCTGGGACGGGCACGCGAGGAACGAGGGCAGCGGGACAGAGGCGGGAGAGCACGGACAGTGTGCACTGCCCAGCCGGCCACCAATCTCCACTGACCCTAGATCTTCTGGGACCTTCCTTAAAGAGGCTGTGTGGACTTCGGGAGCTTTGGCCAGTCCATCCAGAAAGAGGAAGAGGAAAGAATTTATCCGCCAACCCCTGCCTCTTGTGGGTCAAACGTTCACCCCACAGAGAGTCCAACGCTCCTGCGCTTCTGACGCCAAAGGCGTGGGGTCAAGGGGAGGGGGTTCAGCTGTGGCGGCAGCTGGAATAAAACAAGTGGCGAAGACCTGGTGTGGCTGAGAGGGTCTTAGGTGGTGCACTTGAAAGGAGCTGCTACGGCTATAATTGAAAAGGAGTGAGAACCTCTACTAGAAAATAAAAGTCAAAAGCACTGAGCTGGATGATCCCAAAGGACCTTCTCAGAGAAATCGGAAAGATCTCTCGATGCTGGTCACTGAAACTGCAGCTCAGAGAGCTGAGACCAGTTGCCCTTCTGGTAAGCAGGGACCACGTCCCCAGAGAGGCACAAACAAGATCCTAAAAATCGTATCCCCCAGTGCCCAAGAGTTGGCACCAACTTTACCCCCTTTATACAGATTTCCATGCACTTTAAGAGCTAACGAATATGATGTTTTTAAAGTCTCCTGGCGGGATGGGAAGGAGAGGGGCTGATAATCCCACCAGGCTGGGGAAATTCTCATCTTGTTGGTTCAGGAAGGCCCGGCCCCCCCTGCCAGCTTATACACCCCTCCACTCAGAGGGCAGCTGCCGGCTGCAGGCAGAAGGCAGAAGGCAGATTTGTTGGTCTTTAAGCGATTGGAGGATTAAATGGGCCAGAGAGGCTTCCTTTGCACAGATGGCTGGAAGCCCACCGCATATTAAATCAATGATTACATTATCGTGCCCCTCCCTCCAGAGCCCAGCCGGTTTGCAAAGCCTGCAAAGGATGAGAGATTGGGGTCAGAGCGGGAAGCCTCAATCTTTCTTCTCTGGTGTATACTGAGATCAATCTGTGGACCAGCTTCATCCGAATTAAACCTGGGACCGAGCCCGAGCATTGTCAATAGCGGACCTTGAGCACACTACTTCAGGACTTTGGTTTCCTCTGCTGCCCAATAGGGACATCAGCTGCTCTGCTTATGACATGGTGAGGCTCAAACGAGAGAAAGAAAGCTACAAAGCAAATGTGCGCTTCAGGGAGCTGCGGTGGGGACTCAGGTGTGGCCTATGGGCTGCCGGAGCCCAGAATGGGGCTTATGGAAAATGACCAACTCCAGCCTCCCACAGCCGAGATAGGACATGCAGGTTTTGACCAAAGGGGAAAGGAATAAGTTCAATAAAACTCTCCCAAGAAAAAATACAGGAAAGAAGATAAAATGGAAATAGGCATAGCTCAATCCTTCATATCATGGAGGAAAACGTGAGGTCTAGTGAGTCCAGGGTTTCGGCTAAGGGTTTCTCGTGCATTATTCCATTTAATCATCACAATCCCAAAGCGGTAGGTGCAATAGGTCACTTCGTGTTACAGATGAGTAAACTGAGGCTGAGGGGGTGAAGCAATTTACCTGTGTCACAGCAAGTTTGCAGGGGCACAGGACCGAAGTCCAGGCAATCTGCCCTACAGATGGTTCTCAGGTTTGGTCCTCTGTTCTCTTTGCTCATATGGGGATGTTGCCTCGTTAGGTTCTGGTTGTCATCTATAGTCCCACAACTCACAAGTCTGTCCCCCGGCTCCCAGGTCTCACCTAAGCTTCAGACTGCCTTCCTGACCCACCTCAAGCTTAATGCGCCCAAGGCTGAATCTTCATTTACCCTAAACCTGCTCCAACCCACTTCCCGGGGGGGGGGGGCCTTCGCCATCCACTCAGATGCGGAACCTGGCCACTGCCCGAACTCTTCCCACCTCGCCCCCACATCCAAGCACCAAGTCCCAGCCACAGTACCTCCCACGTGACTCTTGCTGTCACAAACTCTCTCCTTCCCACTGTCACTGTTAGCAGTCTAGGCCCCTCTCTAGGACAACTGCAACCCACGTGCTGCACCAGGTGCTACAGGTGCAAGTCTCCAGTCCTGCCTCCTCTCATCCACCCCTACACGGTGGCTGGGAGGTACCAGAATGCAAATATGATGTGCCACTCCCCTGCCAGATATCCCTCATCTGCTCCCATGGCGCTCAGGATAAAGGACCCCAACCTGCACCTGTCCCTTGCCCAGAGAACTGCTGCGCTTCCTCCCTGCACTCTGCTGCTGTCTCTGAACTTTCCATTCCTCCACAAACACCAGCCTCTCTCCAGACACTGCGCCTCCCGGCAGGCCGTTCCCTCACCCAGAACTCTGGTCCCCACCTCCTGTGTGTTCGGCCAGCTCCTGCTCACACTTGATTGTCAGCTCAGAAGTCCAAGTCACAGCTAGGATGCCGGTCCTCCTGAAGCCCTGTCTGACCCCACAACCTTTAAGTCTCTGCCCTGACAATACTGTCCCCTGACACCACTCACCAATAAACCCAAATGTGAGCACCAGTGGAGCAGGGTTTATCTGCTCCTCCCGACAGAGTGCAGCGCACAGCAGGAAGCTGGTAAGAGTGTGAATGAGAGAAAGCAGAAGAGACTTCTCCAAAGCCACAAAATCTAAGGCAGTGACAGAGCCATGACTGGAACCTGGACCACCCCACCCCACCTTGGAGAGAATTCGCTGCTTCCCTTGCGTCCTACCCTCCTAACCCACCGATTACTTAGCTCCTAACATCAAGAGTCACAGGGCTGACATTTTAAGAAGACACATCTTTCATCCGAAGAAGGAAGGCGCCTAGCACAGCTTGGAAGTACAAGAAACCCCCTGCCTCGCCTCCTGCCCAGCGGAGCATTTGAGACATCTCAGTCTCTTCCCAGGTCCTGACCCCGCCCCTGCCCAATACCCGGGCCTCAGCCAGCCTAGGCAGATTACGGTCCCCGGCAACGCAGGGGACCCTAACAAATCCCAGCCCCCATCCGGTCACGCGCCCCTCCTTCCCCTCGCTGGGCTGGCCCCTCCTCCCGCTTTCCTCCCTTCCTTCCTCCCTCCTCCCCTTCCTTCCTCCCTCCCTCTCCCTCCCCCCTCCGGCCCCGCCTCCGGCCCCGCCCCCGCCAGCCCCGCGCTCTCCCACCGGCCGGCCGCCCCCGCGCGCGGTGTTTGCCTTGGCCTCTGCCGGGCCAGCCGAACCCGACTCTTCCCCAGGAAGGCAGGGCCGAGGGCCGGCCGGCGGGGCAGCCATGGAGGCGGCGGCGCGGAGGCGGCAGCACCCGGGAGCGGCGGGCGGCCCGGGCGCACAGCCGGGCGCCTCCTTCCTGCAGGCCAGGTGGGCGCGCGCCGGCGGGCGGAGCGGGCGGGCTAGGCGCCTGGCCCCGCGTCCCCGCCACGTGACGCGGTGGGGGCGGCCGGGGACAGACTTTCCCCTGCGGCGCGGGCCGGGGGAGCGGAGCCCCGGGGGTTTGGGGGCGCACTGCCCTCGCAGCTGCTCGCCCGCTCGCCGGAGCCCCGCTTCCGCGGTCCCTTCTCTTCCTGGGGAGCCCCGGGCCCAGCGAGGCTCAGCGCTCCCTGCTCCGCTGTCGCTCGATGGGAGGAGTCCCCCGCTAGAGTTTGAGGTTTTCCTTCTCCGGGCGCAAACCCTCACGACCGGGCCAGTGCTAGGACAGTCGCGCCGCTGGAGAGAGCTCCAGGGGTCAGGGGACTCGGGTGGGGGTGGCAGGACATACATTAGCTCATTCGGGTCTCCAACTCATCTGAAAGTGTCGGGTGCCACCTCCAAGTCCTCGGGGTCTCCCCAGCCCTGAATAGGGCTTGGATTCTGCTGTTAATCAGGAGGCTCACTCCTTGCCCCGGGGAACCCTGGGCAAGGTGACAATGTTATGGAATAGACATCAGAGAAGTGTGGCAGCTCCCGTCTCTGGATGGATGAATGAGAAATCTTTCTCTCACCAAAAAGAAACAGTAGGCAGAATCATCCTGTCCGGTTTCCAGGATGCTTGGATTTCCTCGGCTGCAGCTGTGCTGTACTTACATATCTCTAATGACAAGGTGCTCATTACCTATCAAGGTAACCCATTCCAGTTTCCGCCTAATCTGGTGACAGTTTTTATATTATAATCAAAGCATTATAATTAATGCCCGTGATTAAATCAAATAACACAGAAGGGCTTAGAGTTTTAAAAAGCAGCAGTCCCTTGTTCCACCTCTCCCCGGTACCAGAGATAATCACATTAGCTTCTTTTAGCTACTTCTACCAGTTAAATTTATATTTTTAAATAATAGACTTATAATAATAACAAACACTGTGTAGTACTTTCTGTGGACCAGGCCTTGCTCTAGGTTTTTAGATATATTAATTCAACCCGTGAGATAGGATCTAGTATTATCCCCATTGTACAGGGAAGAACATTTAGACCCAAGAAGTTAAGTAACTTAAGATCTGGTTAGGGACAGAGCTGGGATATGAACCCAGGCAGTCTTCAGAGTTCATACTCTAAAAAGCTGTGCCCGTCTGATATTTCTTAGTTTATTAATTTTAAATATTATTAACTGACTTACCTGTATAATTTGTCCCAGTTACGCCTCTTCCATCTTCCTAAGATGATTCTTTTTTTAATCACTATTTTTAGGTTTTTCTATTGTTACCTTTGTAGTCTTTAAGGGGATATGCATATAACGTTATTTCTTTTTTTGGTCAGCCATAGGCAGTATCTCTTGATATCCTTTTTTAAAAAGAGGATATTAGTCCCCTGTAGCTTCCTGCACCCTTTCCCCCAGTTCTTGTCATCTGTAGTTTTACTTTCATGTTGTCAAGGTTGATTACATCTACCTGCTGTTTGTTTTTTTTTTTTTAACCATAATTATCTTCCATGTTTTGTCTGTGGATTGATTCTAAACATCAAAAATCAGTATATAATGTTTACATTATTTAAGCATGTAAATATTGTTTCCTACAGAGCCAAGTAATGTTCAGCAGTTACGTTGGCTTTCTTATATTGCTTTTGTTTTTCCTGGAGTTTCTAATTGCCTTTTTTTCTCCCTCTCTTAGTATTTGCCTTTATTTCCTCATTTTTTCATTCAAACTTTCCATCACGTCTGGTATTTCACCATTTTTCATATAGAACCAAAACCAACCCGTCTGTAGTCCCCATTCGTGGATTGCTGCTTGACTTCTTCAGGTTGAGACCCTTTCTGGCTAGGCAGTCCTACACATGCTGCTGACTTTTAACTGTATGGTATGCGCTCCCCAGCTGTCGTGGTGTCAGTTTCCCCATAAGGTGGGTATGTCAAACTGTGGAGGAGAGAAAAGATCACCTTGTTTCAGGTTTCCAGCCTTTGTGCTTCCACCATTGTTCCCAGCAGCAGTTGCTGGCGGTTGAGACCTAGGGCTGGCACAGGCTGGGGGCTCAGTGTGAAGTCTGTGGAGTCAGGACGTGGGGCAGGTTTTCTTACCCCAGGACAGGGGCTGGGGAAGAGGATGCCTTTACTGTCCACGATTTGCCTCCTGTGGCCAGAGCCGCAGTAGAAGAAAACCAGTCAGATGCGGATCAGTCATTCCCAGGCTGGGTGTCTGCCCTGTGCTTGCCTGCTCAGCCCCCCACCCACTCAGCAGGAATGGACTAATGACGGGGATTCCCATTAACTGCGGTGCTCCCTGAGGTAGAAGAAGTTCCTGAGCCCCTAGTGTGTACACCCACAGCTTCAAGAGACACACACCTAAGTGCTTCCCACGGCTTCCAGAATCCCTTTCTTCCTTGTACTAAACTGTGCCCAGTTGGGAGGTTCCAGAGCAAAACACTGAGGGCTCTTACCCTCCTCTGTCCAATTCTTCAGGCCTGGCTGCTGTTGGAGGCCTTGCCCTGATGGTCACTAGGGGAAGGGACAGGGTGGGGCCTCGATGCTGGTCACTGGTCTCAGACCCCTGGGCTGTCCTCACAGTTACTTTCTAAAGGTCTGCCCATTCTGAAGACCCAGCCGCGCCTGCCTCTCTTCCTCTGCCTCCGGCAAGCCAGGCATCTCAGCTCCACGCAGAGCCTCTCTGTCACTTCCAGCTCCAGGCCTTCGGCCCTGCCCGCCTGCTGCCGTCTGCCCAGTCAGATCCACCCCGCGGTTCACCGACGCTGCCTTCCTTCATAGAGGCTTTGCGCACAGCTCCACTCCACGCCAGTCCCTGTCTGACTTGATCTCCTGATAAGCCACATGGCTTACCATGATAACCAAAAACAGGAGCAAGCTGTCGAGAGCACATGTCGTGATTTCATATAAACCCAGGTTTGAATTCTGTGCTGTTCAGGACTCCTGGGTTGCAAGTAACAGAAAGCCAATGCAGCACCCTTAGCCGAAGGGAGTGTGTTGGCCCATGTGGCCAGACCGCTGGCCTGCGGATGCCCGGAACTGGGAGCACGAACACTGTCAGGACCTCTTCTCCCTTGTTTCCCTGATCCTCTCTGCAGGGCTGCTACGTTCTCACCTGGCTGTCTCTTGAAGGTGGCACCTTGGCTGCAGGCAGCGCTGGGCTTGCATCCTTAGAGCCCCAGCAAGCAGAGAGGAAGGAGCTCCTTCCCCCAACTCTAGTTATAAAAGTCCCACTCAGCCAGCCTGGGTCACCGGCCCTCTCTGTGGCCAGGGAAGCATCATCTCTCACCAGAAGCAGCAGAGCTAGGAAACAGGCTGACAGGACTAGTTGCTGCAGCTCGTTACTACGTGGGTGACCTGAGCTAAGCACGTGGCCCCTCTACGCTCCAGCGTCCTCATCTGTGAAGCAGGAGGGGAGCAGCTCCTGCCTGGCAGCGGTGCCGCAAGGACCAGATGAGGCAGTGCGGGAAAAGCGCCCGGCATGGCACACAGCGGGTGCTCAGTAAGCAGTGGGCTGGGGGCACTGAGTAGAGGAGACAGGAAGACTTAGTTGACCTAGGGAAGGCCCATTCCACCTGTCTTGCTTGCCACCAGAAGGTGCTGCGATCCCCAGGAGCTTGCCTCCCTGTCCTGGGTTGCTCTGCGAGCCCAGGATGGCTCGTCCCTGGGCTTGGTTGAAAAGGGTCCTGGAAAACTGCGGAAGCAACAGCAGCGTTGGCAGAGGGAAGTCTTGGTGCCTCTGACTCGTGTTTGCCCCTAGAAAAGCAGTAACTGCTGACTGGGAGTGTTCTAAATCAGCCACTGAGCTGAGAATGCTGCAGAGTACAGATCCGCGTGCCGCAGCGCCTGTGGGCGAAAGGGGACGAGGAAACACCTCAGTCATCTTAGGAGGCAGTGGGCTGCTTGTCACTGGAGGTGTGCAAGTAACGGCAGGGACGCTGTAAAGGGGATTTGGCGGGCGGGTGAGTTGGGAGAAACTGAAGGGGGCACCACTTTTCGTGAGGGTTGAGAAGGGAGAGCACGCTCCATTCCCATTCTGGCTTGGCCACACCGAGCCAGCGAGGAAGTGTCCCCTGGTGTGGGCCGGCGGGACTTAGGGAAAAGCTTCCTCAGGGAAGCCTTCCTGGAGGAGGCGGCACTGACCATTGAACTTCAACACACCTGCAGACAGCAGATGACCGACTGCTTTGTGAGAGGCACAGGCGCCCAAGGGTGTGTTGAGGTGGTTTCCCACTTCTTGCCGTGTCTCCCACATCAGCGCGTGCCCGCAGGCCTCCCCCTCACCGCCACTGTGGCCCGGGGAGAAGAGGAGCACCAGCGGCCCGAGCTCAGCCCTCGCGGTTCAGGAGCCCGGGGCGCGGAGGCCTGTCCATCCCCGTCTCTCTGAGGCAGGTTCCCTGGAGGGCTCTGGTTGCTGCAGCGCAGGTCACATGCCCTTCCCACGGGCCATCACTATGGACACAACTATGGGGTGGAGGTTAAAAGTGTAAGCTCCGGGGCCCGATCGTTCGGGGGCATTTCCTTGGCTGTGTGACCTTGGGCAGATTACTTAACCTCTTGGGCCTCAACTTTTTCACTTATAAAATGGGGTAATATTCTAGACTCAGAGGGTCTCTGTGAGTACTAAATGAGTTAAATGAGATAATACATGCAAGCAGCTAACAACAGCGCCTGGAACACGTAAGTGCTCGGTGAAGTGTAGCTGCTGCCGTCCCTCATCCTGTTTCACGTTGTTTAGCCGCATTTACGTCCTTCGCCTTATTTGATTTCCCCCATTATTCTTTAGGGGAGATCGCCCGACAGTTCCATCCCCGTTTGGGAGCTTTCTTCCTCACTGGCAGGGAAGCTGTGGCCAGGGCAGCTGAAGTCCCCCTTCCCCACGACCACAGGGCTCGACCCCAGTATTCCTGGCAAAACCCCTCCTCTAGAACTCAGTCGTGAGTGTCTCCTCCTGCCCTCGAGTCCCCAGCCCCTGCCGTGTCTCCACTGAGGGAGGATCCCCCAGGAGGAGAGGACTGACCCCCCTCTGCTTCTCCAGGCCCGGCCCCGCCAGCGCCGATGAGGCTGCCCGCGCGGCGCCCTTCCACCTGGACCTCTGGTTCTACTTCACGCTGCAGAACTGGGTTCTGGACTTTGGCCGCCCCATCGCCATGGTGAGTGTGAGGCTGTGGACAGAGCCCTGACCGGCGCTGGGGACTTAGTGTGACTTGGATTAGCTGAGTGACAGTAGACAAGTCACTTCCCCTGTATCTCCCGGTAAACTGAAGAGATCAGCGTGGCTGTGCCTTAGCTCTGTGCCCGGGGTAGGTCAGGCAACTGCCAGCAGGTGCGAGCAGGGGACGGGAAGCCTGAGTAGTCACACTGGGCCCGACTCTGAGCATCACACCGTAACTGCCTGTAGCCTGTGTCTCTAAACAGGTAACCAGGTTTAACCAGATCATCAGCCAGACAAAGGCCATGGGAGAGGGGGTGCCCCGCCGTCCTTCCCCACTGCCTTGGGCCGCACCGTTTTCCTGGAGGTGAAGAGCGCAGGCTGAGTTTGCGTATTATATAATTCTCTGGGCCTCGGGTGCTTGTTAGTGCCGTCTGGGAAGCCATCCCTCTCCCTCCTAGGCTGCTTCGTGCGTCAGCGTACAGCGGCGGCCTCCCCACGGAGGGTGATACTGGAAGCACCAAAGCCCCTCACTTACAATAGATAGATGGTGGATAGACAGACAGACAATAGAATGTGAAACAATTGAGTGAGGTACCACCATGTACCACGTTGTTGTTCGTGGGGGGTTGGGAGATATAAAAATAACAATATCCAACGCTGAAACTGGTACCCCACACGTGGTAGTGTAATGCACATTAGCAGAACCCTCTGGAAAGCAGTTTAGCCAGGTAATAACTAGTGCTTGGCCTAGTACCTAACACAGTAAGTGCTCAGTACATTTTTATTGAATGAAATAATAGTTACAGCAAGATAAAAATAGCAGCTAACATATATTGAGTACTTTGTTCTGAGCTCTTTACATGTTTAAATTTATTTAATTCTCGCGTCAACACTATTATTAATCCCAATTTATGGATGAGGAAACTTGAGGATAGAGAGGAAGTAACTGGCTCAAGGTCACCCGAGTGGCAAGCGCAGGAGCCAGGCTCTGAACCAGGCACTCTGGCCCAGAGCCCACCCCCTTCCCGGCAAGGTTCAACTCTCTGTCACATAAGTATCCAGAATCCTAACATCCTGACCCGGTAATGTCCCTTGCAAGAATCTGCCCTGAGGACAGCGTCAGCAGGAAGACAACGGCTTCTCCACCCAAAGATGTTCACTGCAGCGTTGCTCATAATAGCCGCATCTTGGAAGTGACTGCGGTGTCCAGCAGCGGGGCTGGGTAAATCAACGGTGCTGTATCCGTTACAGAGAATGTCTCCTGGCCGTTAAACAGAAATCGCGGGTACTATAGAGCAACCTGGAATACTTACGGAGAAGAAAGGCACCTACAAGGCATGTAGACTGATTGCACGGCAGTAACAGTCCCATCTGCCCGAGATCAAAGACTCGATGGGAAAAAGGAAAGCTGTCCTGGCGGTGGGGAGTTATGGTGGATGCTGGCTGTCCTTTCTGTAGACTTTTTGTAAGGTTTACATGTCACTGTTTAAATGTGGGAAAAAGAAGAGGGCTAGAGCCAGGAGTGAGGACATCTGGTCAGGTTTGCAGGTTGTGGGTGAACTTGGGCAAGTCCCTGTCCTCTGGGTTTCATTTTTCTCATCTCCAAGAAGACTGGCTGCTCTGAGCCGTCTTCCAGCATGACGGTCCCCCATACTGGGGCCCAGAGCAGCTTCCATCACACTGGTCCTGTGGGGAGAGGGAGAAAGGCCAGGGGTGGGCTGGTGGCTCTCCTCACTCACTTAGGGCTCAGCCTCCACCGGCCTAACAGGGTCTCCGACTGGGCATATCACTTCCCCCCTCCTGCCCAGAACTGCTGTGGCCACTATGACCCTATTGGGACTTGTTGGGAGAGTGTACGTTTGAAAAGCTCATGCATACACTGGAGCTTTTCACATGTGTGCATTATAGTCCCGGATTTGTAATAACTAAAAATAAAAACTTTTACAAGTTATAAAAGTAACTTGTAAAACAAGTTACTACAACTTGTTGTAGTTGTAACATAAAGAGGTAAAGTTAGACTCTCCCTAGCCCTTTCTACTCTCACTGTTGACAGTTTGGGGAACATCCTTCCACTTCTTTCTCTGCTCATACGAACACATACATATGTCCTTTTTCTTTTTTTTAACCAAAATGAGACTTGACTTTATACCTTATTCTTCAGCTTTCTTGTTTTACTTTAGAATCTGTCATGAGCTGGGTACAGTGGCACATGCCTGTAGCCTCAGCTACTCAGGAGGCTGAGACAGGAGGATCACTTGAGCCCAGGAGTTGAAGTCCTGCCTGAGCAACATCGTGAGACCCCATCTCTAAAAAATAAAAATAAAAAAAGAATATAAAATGCCATTTCTGTTAATGGCTACTTAACCTTCCACAGTAAAGAAGTACTATGATGTATTCAACTCGTCCTGTTTGATTGAAGAGGCAGCCTGTTTCTGGCCTTTTACCATCACAGTGTTTCAGCAAACATATATTAATATATCTCGATATAAGCAAGGATACAGATGTGCACACGCACGCACACACACATGGAGTCAGAGAGAGAGTGAGATTTCTGTGTCCTGAGAGTCTTTTTTCTGCAGATTGGTTTTATCCAGCATGGGATTTCTGAGGTAAAAGAGACAGCCATTTACATCTCTGATTGAAACTTTTGGTCATTACACATGTCTGCAATCAACAGATACCAGGAGTACAGTTTGGTAAAATGTTTGGACCTCGCACAGGGGTTTTCACACTGGCCTGGACAAGGCCTGGACTCGGCGGTAGACCGGGAGGCAGGGAGAGGGTATCACAGACAGGAGAGTGGCCCTCGGCCCGCCATCCTCTCTCGGGGAAGGCAGGGAAGGAAGAATTGAAGCTACTTTGTAGAAAGTACTTACTTTCTACTTTGTTTCCTAATGTGTCCTTGACTTGATTGGGAAGCAGTCCGTCCGCTCAGTGGATGGTGCACGTTCCACACCCAGGCCTGGTGGTCGGGAGACACTGTCGTCACCGTAGGCCCTTGGAGTGCCAGAGCCCTAAGGGTCCAAGTAGACTACCTGGGCCACCTCTCTTGTGTTACAGATGGGGAAACTGAGGCCCAGAGAGGGAAAGGACTAGCCCAGGGTCACCCAGGAAGTTGGTGGTACAACCAAGTCCCAAAGGAGCCTCCCAACTCCCAGGCTGGTATCCAGGGAGATTCCACTCGGCCAGGGGCACAGGGTCAGGTCCTGGATTTAAATCTACTGTGTGACTGTGGGAAAAGTCCACTTACCTTTTCTGGGACTCAGTTTCCCTGTCTGCGAATACCTTCATGCCAGGGCTGCCAAGAGGGTCCCTAGAGATCACAGCAAGAACTGGGTGCATGCGATGGGGGTGGGGCAGGCTCCCAAGGGCCTCATGGGCCGTGCCCGGGTGAGCCCTCTCTTCTCCTTGCTCCCCAGCTGGTGTTCCCTCTCGAATGGTTTCCGCTCAACAAGCCCAGCGTGGGGGACTACTTCCACATGGCCTACAACGTCATCACGCCCTTTCTCCTGCTCAAGGTACGGTCCAGGTCTTCCGCCCGCACCCCCCTCCTCATTCCTCCCCCTCCCTGGCAGGAGGAAGGCTCAGGCACTTCCCTGCCCACTGCTGAGGATGAGGCAGTGGTAGAGGGGCACGTCATCGGCCTGGGAGCCCAGGGGAGGCAGAGCTGGAGGAAGGAAGAATCCCTCACAAGCAGGGGCACTTGATGTGGCCTCAGCCTGGTGTGGCAGCAGGTGAAGTGCGACAGGTTCAGGCAGAAGGACCTGAAGACTAGGCTGTGCCTGGGAAATCAGAAAACATTTGGGGAGGCTGAGACGGAAGTGATGGGGGGCGTCCAGAGAGAGGTCAGGGACCAGCTGGGAAGGCGGGTGGGGTCTGGGCAGAAGGAAAGGCAGCAACGGTGGCTGCACTCTATCCTCTGACCCAGGGAGCCCTGGCTTTGAAATGTTAAGTACTTAACACCAACTTTGTTTCATGCACAAAATTATTTAAAATATCCTATAAGATTACCTTCACACTTTCTGCATAAGGTGAAACATAAGTGAATTTCATGTTTAGACTTGTGTTCCACCCCCAAGATATCTCATTATGTGTGTGCAAATATTCCAAAGTGTGAAAAAAATACAAAATCCAAAACACTTCCGGTCCCAACCATTTCGGATAAGGGATACTCAACCAGTATTGCCATCTACTGTCCCCGTCATCTTGTTATGAGGAAAGACAGTTCAAATCTCCAAAAGGAGGAGGGGTATAATCTCAGAACTCGGATGTGTTTTCAGTTAAATAATGTCATGTAAGAAGCACCCGCTCCCATTCCTGACATTTGTTCATGTTTGCCATGATCCGGTCACTTGGAAATCGGGGTCCCTTCAGCAGGCCAGCCTAGGGACCCAGGGGCACAGCTGGGGTCGGTGAGAGGGCTGGGCCTGGAGCCTGGACTCCGGCATTGAAGGCCTCGTCGCCATGTGCGGCACGTGGCTCTGATGTGACCTTGGACACTGAGTTGTGCCGAGTCTGTTTCCTCCCTGGGAAAGGGGGGTGCTCCCAGCCCCTGCTGGGTTCACGGGATCACGCGAGAACCTGATGGCTGGGCCGGCCCTCTAAAGGGACCCACCACTTTTGGAGTGACTCCAGGTGGTTGCGTCCAGCCCAGCCCAGGTGTGAGGGAGGGAGGCGGAAGGTGTCATACCGAGGCAGAGGCAGGGTCATGCTCTTGACCTCGGTCTGAACCTCAGCTCATCGAGCGCTCCCCCCGCACCCTGCCGAGCTCCATCACCTACGTCAGCATCATCACCTTCATCATGGGTGCCAGCATCCACCTGGTGGGTGACTCCGTCAACCACCGCCTGCTCTTCAGTGGCTACCAGCACCACCTGTCTGTGCGCGAGAACCCCATCATCAAGAACCTCAAGCCCGAGACACTGGTGAGGCCACCTCCCGCCCCCCAAGTGTACGCCCTATGGGCACGTTCTGTCCTCAAGGGCTAAAGGAATCGCCCCAACCCATCACTGCCCCTGTCCTACTACTAAAGGCTGCTGCTACCTGAGGGCACTGTCACCCTCACCAAGATAGCATGCACCTGCGTTATTAGGAAGTGGCGCACTGAGGGGCTCCCACCTGGGCCCCCTCTAAGGGAGGGGAAGGCCCTGGGTAGGGAGTGAGGGCAGCTGGGGGGAGGCCTGGGGGTGGGCGAAGGGTGGCCAGAGGGGCTGCTTGGGGTCCCTGCACACTCCCTGGACTGACGTCCCCCTCTAACCCTCAGATCGACTCCTTTGAGCTGCTTTACTACTACGATGAGTATCTGGGCCACTCCATGTGGTGAGTGATTGGCTGGGCCTATCCCAGAGGTCCACTGGCTCGGGGACACACCGGAGGACACTGACTAGGCCCTAGGTCGTGTGTTGAGCGGAGCACCTGGAATGGCTCCTCTTTCCCTGGAAGGCACCTGAGCTCGGCCTCCTGAGAGGTTGCCGGGGAGACCCGGCCCCCTGCCTGGACCCTGCCTGGCCCAGCACCGCCGCCCGCCCCCCTCGCCCTCCGCCTCCTCCCAGCCCGCAGTGCCCGCGGCAGCCACCAGAGGGCAGCGGGCGGCTGTCGTCCCTCCCTCGCCAAGCCGGGAGGTGGGGGAGGAGGACGCAGCCGGGATAAACAACCCCCCAGATGGTGCTGTTGGGGCGGGGGCCCAGGAGGGTCCCCCACCGTGTCAGGCCTGCTCTCTGGCAGTGGGGGAAAGGACAGTGCTGTTTGGGCTCCCCTCCCCACAACTCCCAGGACAGCTTCCTTCTCCCCCAAACCCCCCTTCCTTCCCTAAGCCCCATTTTTTTCCACGTCCTTGGCGTCTGGCCAGGCCTCCCGCCAGCTCTCGGCAGCCTCCAAGCCCTGCCCAGCGGAAGGCTGGGGCAGCAGGAGGGGGAGCGGGGGCGGTAGCAAGCGCTCTGGGAGTGTGGGCGATGGGATGGGGGGTAAAGAGATGGGGTGGACAGGCAGGAGAGAAGAGGGGGGTGCGAGAGCGCACATGGCAGAGGCGAGCTATTTGCTCAGAAGGGGGAGGTGGTACTTTGGGGCGAGATGTCGCGGGGTGAGGCTGTGGCTGAGCTTGGTGAGGGGCCCCATAGAGCTCTCACCCGCACTCCCCCCCACACCCCCGTGGGAGGTGCTGTTCTCATTGTCTCTTTGTAACCTGGACCCTGACCCTCCCCATCTTCAGCCCGCTGGGTACACCCCTCTGCAGGCCAGCGTGGGGCTGGGGCTGCAGGTGTCTGGGAGTGAGACAGAGACCACGCCACCCCTATGGAGTGAGCGGTGCCCAGGGCGGGTGGAAGGTGCCGATGCCTGTAGCCCGTGGGCCTCTGGTGTGCACGTGCCTCGCCTTCCCCGCTCTGTTCCTGTCCCACCGTTACCGCCCCGCACGGGAAAGGCTGGGTGGGGTGGAGCGCCCCTCGCTCTATTTTGTAAACCGTGCTGCAGCTCCACGGGCCCACACTCCATGGGGGGGCGCAAGGAGCTGGCGAAAGGCAGCGGGGAGGAGGGCCTGGGTGGAGATGGTGGCCAGGGCCACCCACCGCCCTCTCAGGCACTGGCCTCCCTGTCGCAGGTACATCCCCTTCTTCCTCATCCTCTTCACGTACTTCAGTGGCTGTTTCACTGCCTCTAAAGCCGAGAGCGTGATGCCAGGCCCTGCCCTGCTGCTGGTGGTGCCCAGTGGCCTGTACTACTGGTGAGTGTTCCCGGGGAGGGGCACTGAGTGAACTATGGAGGTAAAAACCCACCCTTGACCACAGACCTGCTATGTGGCCCCAGGTGACACTGGCCCTCTCAGAGCCCTGCTTCCTCCTTTATCTACTAGGGACTGTGACAGTGCCTTTGGTAGCCTCTTTGCTACCATAGGTCCCCTTGGGATGGCAGGTATTGGACGAAGGACCTGGGACAGGCCTGGGCCCTTGTCTGATGGGAGGCCTCCCTGAAACTGAAAAGGACGTCCTTCCCTGGGGCAAGCTCCAGCCCATCTCCAGGGCCTGTCGCCTGCCTGGCTGAGAGGGCCCACCAGGGCTAACCTGTGTGCTCCCTGAGGACAGGATGAAAAGGAACGGGTGGCAACTCAGCAAGAGGGAAGGAGCTTCCTGCCTGGTATTTTTTTAAATTTTTTCTCTTCTGATAACTGGTACCAGCCTGCCTAGTTCTCATTTATAGCGTGTTGGTACAGCGACAGCTACAGTAGTAGCCGCAATTATTTGTTGAACAATGTGCTTTTCCAAGTAAGAGATGTACAGAGCTCTTGTCAGTAACTTGGAGAGGTGGGGCCGTTTATGCCCTCTTCATAAGTGAGAAAACAGAAGCTCCAAGATGTCATAGAAATTCTTCAAGGTCACACAGCCACTGAGTTGCAGAGCTTTAGTTCCTTGAGTATAACGGGTCAGCATTACGGTTCTCCCTAGAGGCAGGGGAGTGGACCTCCAGTAAGTGCTACTGAGCTCCTGGCCATATGCTACGTACTGCCTTGGGCATTGCAGGAACCCTGGGTGATCTGAGACCATATCCCAGCCTTCAAGGAGACAGTAATGACAACCTCATAAATTGATGCTATATTCCAAACTCAAAATAGCTACAGGAACCCAACAGGTAACAGAAATACATTGAGTAGGCAGCAAGTGAGGCAATAGGGAATGGTGAGGACTGTGGCGAACTGTAGAGCACTGCTTTCTCTAAAGGGGGCAGCTGCTTTCTCCTCTAGTCAGTTTTTATCATGTGGCAATAAAGTGTAATGTGACTGGAGCAGCCAGAAATCTATTTTCAGGTATTCCATTATTTAAATATTGGCAACAAACATTAATAGTGACTCTATGAGCCAAATCAATATTCTGCATACGGGTGTGGCTTAGCGTGGCATGGTTCACTGAGCCCTCTCCCCAGAGGGCCGTTCTGACTGCTCGGGAGGGCAGGCTGGGCCCCAGTATGGGGAGGGATGCCAGGCAGGAGGCAGTCGCCGTGGCAGCCACCTTGCCTCTCCACCGGCCTCTCCAGGTACCTGGTCACCGAGGGCCAGATCTTCATCCTCTTCATCTTCACCTTCTTCGCCATGCTGGCCCTCGTCCTGCACCAGAAGCGCAAGCGCCTCTTCCTCGACAGCAACGGCCTCTTCCTCTTCTCCTCCTTCGCCTTCACCCTCTTGCTGGTGGCACTCTGGGTGGCCTGGCTGTGGAATGACCCTGTACTCAGAAAGAAGTACCCGGGTGTCATCTATGTCCCTGAGCCCTGGGCTTTCTACACCCTCCATGTCAGCAGTCATCACTGAGACCCTGGCACTCCGCGGGGTGGGAAGTGGGCCACAGAGGGCATCTGAGCACGGGTGTGTGCAGGTGTGGACGTGGGTGGGCATGGGTGTGCAGCCAGTGCTGAGAACACGGGCGGAACGTGCCTCGTGGACAGGGATGGGATGTGTGTGCACACGCAGCTGTTGCGTATGCGTGTGCAGAGTGCGTCATTGTAAGACTTGACTATTTTCGTCAAGTTTCTGTTTGATTTGGATCTTTTTAGGATCGGATTTAGTTTTAGGGAGCATGTTTAGGCCAGGGTCTGGGCCCCCCTGCTCTCCTCTGTACCCGACGTTGCTGGGGGGGCCCTGCTCTTCCTGGGATGTCTTCAGGTAGCTGTGCAGGAGAGGCCTGAGTAGGGCAGAAGCCAGAAGGGGACTTGTCGTTTCACCCGCTCCCTGCCTGGCTCATCGCTCAGGCCCGCCCTGACCCTGGCCGTTAGGTTACATGGATTATGTCAACTTCCTGTGCATTGTTGCACAAAGCACTAACCCGCTCTGGGCCTCATTTGCACTAGATGGGCCCGTGGTCCCAAAGCGGGTCAGTGGGCTGGGGATGCTGATTCCCCGCAAGGCAGCCTGGGGATGGACGAGGGGCTCTGTCCTGTCTCTGTCCTCTCCCAGCCTGGGAGGGTATATGCACCCCAGACCCTCGCCCACCCTGGCCCCGGGGAGCCAGAGGCCCAGCTCACTGCCTTGACTGCACCAGCCTGAGCCGGGGGTCCGGCAGTGCTAGCTCTCCTGCCCTCTGCGCCTCCCTCTACCCGCTCCCACTGCAGCAGAATTGTGGCACCCTGACCGCAGGTTTCTGCCTGCCCCGAAGGCGTAGTTCTCAAACGCGGGCACTGCTCCCTGAGCCCCATTGCAGGGGTCACGGGCACCTGGAGGCTCTCTGCAGTCAGCCTGTCTCAGCCCGAATCCCACGCCTGCTGCCAGTGAGGGAGGCCTCCCCCTCAGCACGGTGGGCCTCCCCGCCCCACCTCCCCGCCTGCCCGCCGCCTTCCAGGCATTGGGTCCAGGTCCCCTCGTAGCAAATGGCGCCATACCCTCATTTTTAGCCAGCGCTGGCCCATGTGCACTTGTGGGTCTCGGTGGGGAGGGAGCAGCCTTGCCTTACCCGGGCCCGGCCTCCTCTCCTGTGCTCTCAGGGAGCCCCGTACCTCACAGGCTCCTTTCATGTTGGGGTCCGCCAGCCCTTGGGTCAGTCCCTGTCTGCTGGCAGCATCGGAGGGGAAGTGCGAATAAAAGCTGGCGTGGGGCCAGGCCTGGCTGGCGCCTGTTTCTTGCTGGGTGTGAGTTGGGGAGGCAGGAGGGAGTTCCCTGGAGCGGAGGAGAGGCTGGCCGCTCTGGGGCCCAGGCTCCTAGCAGCAGCCCTGGGCAGCCCCGGTCTGGCCGAGAGCAGGCACTCCCACGCCCGCAGGCTCCTGGGGGTGACGGCAGGGTGGGCCTCTTCCTCCAGTCAGTCCCGGCGGACCCAGAGGAGGCTGGGGGCTACGGGGGTGGGGGTGGGAGGGCATGTCCAGTCCTTCCCCTCAGGGCTGTCCCTGCGGGCCTCCCAGCTGCGCCGCAGCCTGTTCCAGAGCCTGAGACAGAGGCTGCCCTCTGGGGGAAGGTGGGGGGCTGCTGGGTTGGAGGTTGGCGCTTAGCCTTGGGCAGGCCACTTGACCTCTTGGGGCCTCAGCTCTAGATATTCGAAGGTCTCAGCCTCACCACACCATGACCAGAGACTTACTGGGGCTTGTGTCATCATACAACACGGAGGAGGGGCAGCGCAAGATGGGAGATGGCTCGACCCACGTGGCCTGTGCCCCCACTGACCAGCAGACGCATTTGCTTCCATCCCTACCTCAAGGACACTGCTCCTTGGACCCCCGTCCCGGGGCTGTTCTCCACAGGAGGGCTTAATTTCACCAGCAGGGGCAAGTCTGACTGCGCCAGGATTGAAGCTTATACGATTTCGGGCCCTTGATAAGAAAACAGTAAAAGAAAGAAAGTGCATAAAAGTTAGGCATGAAAGTGAATATTTAGAAAGGAAAAGAAATCACAGCAAGTTACCGGAGGCCTGGAGACCCGTGTGTCCCCACAGAGCTCTTCGGGCAGCTCGCTGGAAGCGTTTCCCTGGAAACACTGGCTGCAGCGCGGCTTCCCTCCGCCTGGCAGGCCGGAGGCAGGTGTGTCTCCGGCGCGGTGGGGCAGCATCAGGATGGCAGAGGAAAACGCAGATTCCTGACCTCCCCAAACGTGAATCAAACGCCCGCCGGGGCAGGGCCCTGCAGGTGGTTCTGATGTGGGCCCAAGTTTGGGGACTGCCACTCTAGGCCCTGGCTACTGCAAGTGTGGTCCGTGGACCTGCAGCGCCAGCCCGCCCTGGGAGCCCGTGAGGGACTCGGCATCTCGCCCGCCGGCCTTCCCCGGCCTGCGCCGACGCGGGTCCTGTGTGAGGCCCCGC
>CAUYSK010113235.1:0-14540 GCA_963575035.1 Avahi laniger | reverse complement strand
TCTGGCGGTTGCGGGCAGCTCCCTCGCTGGGAACCTCAGTACCAGGAACAGTGCGCCTTGTTTTATGTCCTGCCAGTGTGACCATCAGATTACACAGAAAGGACATTAATCATTTCTCTTCCTAACTAACCCCCTCAAGGCAAGAAAGCAATGGAACCTTTTTTCTTTTTTCTTTTTTTTTTGAGCCAGAGTCTCACTGTGTTGCCCAGGCTAGAGTGCTGTGGCGTCATCCTAGCTCACAGCAACCTCAAACTCCTGGGCTCAAGTGATCCTCCTGCCTCAGCCTCCCAAGTAGCTGGGACTACAGGCATGTGTCACCATGCCTGGCTAATTTTTTCTATATATTTTTTAGTTGTCCAATTAATTTCTTTCTAATTTTAGTAGAGACGGGGTCTCACTCTTGCTCAGGCTGGTCTCGAACTCCAGAGCTCAAACAATCCGCCCGCCTCGGCCTCCCAGAGAATTACAGGTGTGAACCACTGTGCCCGGCCAGCAATGGAAACTTTTGACTGCAGTCATCCCCGTGTACATGCAGGTTTTGCATCCTGCATGTTTGATTGCAAACATCCCCATGTAAGTGGACACATGTAGGTCAAGCCAATGCTGTTCAAGGGCAAGTGTGATTCCATTCATGATATCACTGCGCCTGCAGATAAACACTGCGGATCCTTGATTTTCCCAAAATCTCACCTTCAAGCAAGTGTGGAGCTGAGCAGGCGTCGGAGGGAAAGTGCTGAGTGGAGTCCCCATGCCACCGCTGGGGTCTGGAGCCCACAAGTGTCCCAACCCTGGAGAAAGGACACCAAAACTCCCTGTTGGCCAGAACTGGGTGCTGTCCCACCTAGCAAGTAACTATAGTCCCGGTGAAGCCACAGTTGTCATCCTAGGTGCTGAAGAGCCAGCGCTGACACCCTGCTGGGTGCCAGACATCTTCTAGAACTCTTCTCCTTCTGTCCGCTTTGTCTAACCATGCTTGGAAAGTGTTCCACTGCAAAGTCAGCGCGGGGACAGAATCTGTTTGCTTTCCCTGGTTTAAGGTCCTCTTCCACGTGACTGCTTCTGCTGGGGTGTGGCCCTGGTCCTTTGGCAGGGACTTCCCAGTGCTGCTCAGAGCAGTGGCCCAGCATCTCCACGCTGAGAACTTGCTACAAACACATGTTTTAGGGCCCCTCCCTGGACCTTCTGAACAGCAGTTCTGGGGGCGGGCCCAGGAGTCTGTGCTTCAACAAGTTTCCAGAAGTTCATGTGAACACTGAGGTGGGACAAGCACTGACCGACAGCCCCACTTGTGCTCACGCCTTTTACGGCTTCCCTTTTGCTGCAATCTCGCAAGAGTCCACATCATTGTAACCCCAAGACGAGCCAGTTACAGGACCAATCAGAAACCAGGGCATATGCGGGCAATAGCCCTAGTGTGCGTTGAACACATCCTGAAAGTTATTCTCCAGGTTATTGAAACACACGCAGGACCGGATCAAGCAGAGTGCTGTGGACTAGCCTGCAGCGCACACCCCAGAGCGCAGGGATCGCGTGCCAACTCCCAGTGCCTCAGAGCGCGACTGCATTTGGAGACGGGGCCTTGACAGATGTGATTACGTTAAAATGAGGTCACTGGGGGCAGCCCTAATCCAGCGTGACTGGTATCCTCCAAGAAGAGATCAGGACACAAACACACACACACAGAAGACTGCGTGAGGACACAGAGAGAAGACGCTGTCTACAAGCCAAGGGGAGAGGACCCGGAAAAAACCAATTCTGTTGACTCCTCGATGTCAGACTTCCAGCCTCCAAAACCATAAGGAAACACTTCGCGTAGTTTCAGCGGCCCGGGCTGTGTTACTGTGTTGTGGCAGCCTGAGCCGACTACACACAGAGCAAACGCCCACTTGCCACAATACGATAAAATCCCACGCACAAAATATTCTACTGAGAGGTGGCTTTTGACCTAGATCATATAGAAGGAAAAGCGGAGTGTGCTACTGACCACTCAAAGAAAACACAGCTGCCTGCTGTAGGCCGACTCTGCAGACCCCAAGCCTGCAGCACGGGCCCCTTACCACCTACCGCCCGGGCACCGGCACCACTCCCTGACAACTTCACTCCTGACAGTGAGTTCACCTGTACGATTAAATAAATTAAGATGGCAAAGCCACTGGATCTGACAGCTTATCTTTAGATTCCTGACGATATTCGGCAAGAACATTAAGGCTTCATACGAATGGCTTCAGAGTTAATCTGAATCTTTATCAGAAGCCAAGTCTAGCACAACCCACTCACCACAAACCCAAAGTGTGAGTTAGACCTTGTTCGTCCCCACTGCGGCTTTCCGAGGCTACTGGGACGAGTTGCCAGGGACCAGCACCTGCAAGGCTGGGGTTGGCAGGGTGCAGCTGGCCAGCCCAGAGCTCCAGGTCATTGAGATCGCCCCATTCCGGCATTATGGCCTGGCGGAATATGAGGCTGCTCTCCAGCTCACCCACACGGGCCAAAACAAGGTGTCTGCGAACAGCGACGGAGGTGCTGATGGACAGAGGTACTAATGAGATTGGTATGCAGAAACTTCCCCAGTGGCCACCCGACACAAGGAGGTATTGACTCACTACTTTCCGTGAACTCCGTACCAATCTGCAGAACACGCAACACCAGCGGCAGCAGGGGCTCCCCGCTTCTGAAGCACAAGGCTGATTTTCAAAAAAACAAAAATATTTTAAACCATATTACATAACTGACATCTGATCAGTAAACATATTTGAAACTTGGCAAAAATTAGAGCTAGCCAGTATTGAACTTGCAGCCGCAGCCGCCCCCATATGTGGATGGGTCGTGAGTGTGCTCTCGGAGGGCAGCCCACAGCCGCAGTGTGTCATTGTGTGGACCCGTCCACATGGCCACCGGGGCACACAATCATGTCATGCACAGTGAATACAATAGGTTGGTCATGTGGATTTATCAATGACAATCAGAAAGAGAAGCCATCTCTGTTGCGGGCATTCACTTTTCAACAGTGACGGTGGTGGGGCGGGGGTTGGATGCAGACACATGGGGTTCTCCCGGCCTCTGTGCTGGCTGTAGGACAGCCCTAAACAATGACCTCGGCAATGGGTATCACCCAAAAGGCGTCAGGCAAAGCCAAGATGACAATCCACCACTTGCTATTAAACCGGAACTAACGGATGGGCACGCATGTGCACAGCAGAATGCAAAACTCAGTGGACATCAAGCAGGAGGAAGGGGAGGGGCAAAAACCGACCTAGCTGGTACAGTGAACACTATCTGGGTGACGGGCACACTCACAGCCACGACGCAAGCATAACAAAAGTGATCCATGTAACCAAAAACATTTTACCCCCTTAATACTTAAAAAAATATACACCAGTTCAGTCTCCACATAGACAAAGTGCAAAGGTTGTTGAAAGATCTATAGTGGTCAGAGTCACCATTGTAAAGACTTGTGCTCCAGTGTGTGCCGCCTAGCAAGTAGGAGTGGGCTAAGAGGATGGCAAGAGAAGGACACTTCTCAGGAACCAGCCTGTGTCAGCACCGAAACCACATCTCACATGGCACCACAGACAGGAGCAAGAGTCCCTTTCACAGTGCGGAACCTGAGGCAGGGGACATGTTTCTTCCGGGTGGGAGAAGCCAGCACTGGACACAGATGGTCTGACATCCAGCCCTGTGGGTGACACAAGATAATCCTCACCACGGAAAAGTAACCGCAGCGCCCTTCCAACCGGTGGTGAAAGTCAGAGTGCGCGTGGGCGCCTTGCTGCTGGTTTCACGCTCCAGCAAGGAACCGGGCTGGCCTGCTGTGACTGACAGTTTGCGGCAGGAGTATGGTGTGTTTCTTACAAGGCTGGGTCAAGTCATAAAAGGCACTGCAGCCCCCGCCTCGGCTTCTGGGAGCCCTTCCTCTTGGGGAGACGGGCTGCCCTGTCATTAGGCACTCAAGTGGCTCTGTGGAGAGGCCCACGGGGAGGGGCCGGGGCCCTCAGCCGGCAGACAGCAGCACGTCAGCCAGGTGAGCACGTCACCTTGGAGGACAAGACTTCAGGTGAGCCCAGCCCCAGCTGACACCACTGCAGTTGCGTGAGTGAGATTCTGAGCCAAAATCACCCAGCCGAGCTGCTCCCAAATCTCCAACCCCACAGAGGCTCTTTACGGGTGACTTTTGGCACAGCAATAGATCATTAATGCAAATGCACATATGAACCTCTGTACCCTGTTTCCAAGCATTAAATGTGGGGGTGTCAGTAAGCCTTGGCAGCATTCCCGGCGGTAAGAACAAGTGGGGAGTAGCGCCGCCTGCTCCCCCAGTCCGTTACAGAGCAGCAGGGCCCCCGGCAGCTCGGTGGCTCTCAGCCCTTGGGAAGACCAGCCCAGGTTTTCAGGAGCCCATGGTTAGGGACTGAAAGGTCTGATCTATTCTGGTAGCGCTCTGCATGCATCAGAGAAGAAGCACGTCCTCCACCTCTCGCTCTCTTACCTGTCGAAGTACTCCTAGCGGAACCTGCTGAGGCCACCTTCAGACTCACCCCCAGTTGGCCTGGTTTCCCCATCTCAAAATCACCTACGTCTCTCGCGTGGACAACCACAGCAGCGCCCTGCGTGGCACCAGCCTTCGGCCCTCAGCCCTGTCCACACGGTGGCCAGAAGGCCTGTGACATAAATTCCTCATGTAACCTCCGTCATCTCCTCGCAGGTCCCATCTCCAGACGTAGTCACATTGGGCTTAGGGCTCCAACATGTGACTGGGGGAAGGACAAACATCCTGCCCACAACACTTAGGTCTTCTGAGTAGCCTTTTCTCTTCTGCTGTCTTTCCTTGCTTTATTCATTTATTGATTTCCCCTCTACCCTGCCCCACCCCAACACCCCCTGTGCCTAAAACAGTGCCTGGCACACAGGGGCTGGAGTAAGCCCTGGGCGAGTGCGTGAGCCTGGAGTCACCCGCAGCCCAGGTACAGGAGGAGGGACGCAAGGCCCGTGCTGAGGGGCGGGGGTGAAACAGCTGACATTTGTGCGCCGCTTACGACCCACAGAGCGTTCTAGCACACGTGGCCTGTTTGCTCCCGCAGCACTCTGAGGTGGAGCAGGCACCCCCGGAACAGCTCCGGGAAGAAGACCGTCCCGAGTCTGCCAGCTTCACACGGCCGTTCGCTCAGCTCGCGGTTCAGCTGGGTGGCAGTTCGGGCCGACCCAGCCAGGCGGTTACCGTGGGTCGCCTCCTCATGCCGCGCCTCCCCGGCACGCTGGGGGCCGGCTAGGCCGTGTGCAGGGGACTCGCGCTGGCAGCTGGGGAACGTCAGTCCTCCTCCCCGCCGGCCAGCCCGGGCTTGCTCGCAGGCAGAGAGAAAGGAGTAGGAGCCCGCAAAGAGGAGCCAGAACCAGCACCCATGCCTCCTGCCGCACCCTGGTAGCCAAAGCGCATGCAAAGCAGCTCAGCTCCAGGGCCGGCGAGTCCGTCTGCCTCTGACTGGGAGGGGCTGAAAAGTCACATCGGAAGGGATGCAGGGAGCAGATGGGAACTGGGGACATTTTTGAAATCAATCCATCATATTCACATTTTACAGAAAAGAGTGGTTCAGAGAAAACGTAGTGATTTGCTCAAGGCCATGATGCTCAGAGACTTGCACGTGGGTTTTCTGCCTCCAGACTCACTGCTCGGTTCTCGGCGAGCGGTTCTGGGGCTCAGGAAGCCCTCAGCTGGTGTTAGTGGCCTTCTCATCCCTCACCAAGCTGCTGGCCGCTAAGAATTCTCTCTCTACCTCTTCATCCAGGCTGCAGCCATGACTTTGTATCTCTTTGCAAATGGTGCACTAAACTGACCGCATCCCAAAGACACAGAGGCTGTTTCTCATCGAGCAGAAATGCTCAGCTTTGGTTTAAATATTGATGCCGAGTGTGGAGTGTGATGCTCCGGGCTTGGACACAGTTCTCCATCGCGCCGGTCCAGGCAGCGTTTTTGCTGTGCTTTGGTGACACTTGATTGGCATCCTTTGCATACCTTCAGAATCGTGTAGGTGGTGATCGGGAAACGTGCAAAGCCAGTACATACGGAGAGAATGTGCGAGAAGCCCCCTCCAGAGAGCACACGAGCAGGAACCGAGAGCCGGCAACGGCTGACTCACCCACCGCGCCGCTCCAGTAGACATTTCTGCTGCAGCTACTTGGTAGCAAAACAGACTCAAAAGACCTGATGCTAAAAGGATAGGTTTTTAACATAATCACCACAAAAAAAGTCAGTTGGCGAGATGATGGTATGTTAATTAGTTTGATTTAATCTTTTTATAATATATATATAGATAAAAACATCATATATCCTATAAATATGCACAACCGTTTGTCAGTTAAAAATATATCAATTAATTAATTAATTTTTTATAAAAGACCAGATGCCTTATTTGGCAGGAAAGAAGATTTCAGGCTTTTCCCCACTGTTAGCCAATTAGAAAGAGATTAAAATGTAATGCATTGCATTTACTAAAATTGTCAATTAAAAACCGTTATTAAGAAGTGTTTAAATCAAATAGTGAATTAAGATGAAAGAACAATTAGCGTACAATTTTTCCAAGTTTTTTCTCACACAGAAAATAGCATTATTGTTTAATTTAGATTAGGGGTTGGCGAACTATAGCCTGTGGGCCAAACTAGCCCACTGCTTGTTTTTGTAAACAGTGGTTTGTGGGCACACAGCCTTACTCATTCATGATTTCCTAGGGCTATTTTCACGCTATGCCAACAGCCTTGGGGAGTTGGGACGCAGACCACGTGGCTTTCAAAACCTAAATCGTTTACTCTCAGGCCCTTTACAGAAAAAGCTTGCTGGGCACTGATCTCCCTGGAATACCAAGTTCTGCGGAATGTCAGTGTTGGCCAGTGGTCAGTCCGCATGGTCCACAAGGCGACACATTGAACTCCAAGTCCCTGGGGCGGGAGCAGCGATGCTCCTGGGAGAGTTTGCTCACTTGAACGGCACAGAATCGAGATCCAGCTGCTCCCCAGGTTGGAGAATGTGTAGATATGACATTTCGATCCGGTTAGCCGGAATCTCAAAGAACCGCTTTTACCCAGACCCTGAAGATCTGCCCCCAGCTCCAAATAGGGCAAAGCCACAGTTTAATGCTGCTGCTTTTGTGAGGGCGCCTCTGAATCAGGATTACTGCCTGCGTCCCAGCTTGCCCAGACTACACTCCGTCCCACTCAGGGAGGGCCCAAACTGCTGGAGGGCCACAGGACAAGACAGACCGACCCTTCAGAAAGCTCAGCCTGCCCCTGAGGCTGCACCCAGAAATGGCCAAGACCCAAGTCAGGCACAGACTGGTCCCTTGTTCCAGACACTCCCATCCTGTTGGGGTTGCTGTCATCTCCGATGCGTGGTTGTGGTTGAAAGGGCCAAGGGACCAAGGAGTGACAAGGGGCCCCTCCCAAGCTTGCTTTGGCGGTCCTGGGCTGTCACCATGGCCGCCCCAGCTCACGGGCCACCCAATGCTTCTGTTCAACGTGAGCAGATCCCACCTCTCCCGAGCCTCTGGGTCTGCAGACTGGGAGTAGCACGGAACTGCCTGCACGAGGGTGTGGGCGGTTCAGCGCCAGAGCCCTGCAGACCGGCGAGTGATGACAGCAGTGACAGGCAGCGAGGCCGCGCATTTTCCTGGACGTGGAGCAACCCTGCAGTCAGTGCCCCCCCCGCTGGGGCTGACCTCCGCCCTTTTCCCGCTGCTGCCTTCCCGCCTCTCTCCCTCCCCCTGCCTCCCTTCCCTTCCCACGCTGTGGCCCCAGCCTCTGGCCTGGGCCATGTCAGAGCCCTCTGTGTGTCCGGGAGCCTCTCAGTCCTCCCCTTGCCTGCCCGTGCCCCCTCAAACATGAGGAACACCCTTATTTTGCCCACCGCCCACTGCTCCCCAGCCCGGAGCAGCTCTTTGGGAGACGCTGTCGGGCACATCCTGGCCCCAGGGGGTGAGTCACAGAGTCAGAGCCAGTCGCGATGGCCCTCACCCTCACCAGTGCTTGGGTTAGGCGTGGACAGGCCACATCATTCTGACGAGGCGCCGCCTTCCGGAGGCCTCTGGGAAAGATCGCCCTTGCCCTGGAGAAGAGACGCCAGAAGAGGATGGAGAAGGAGCAGCTCCTGCCGCTTCCCCACTTGCCGCTTCGCTGCGGCTGCGAGGACAGCCGCCCGCCGGGATGCAGGGAGCCCGCCCGCCGCGGCCCACCGCAGGCCAGCACTGGCGGGGGAGGGAGGCGCCCGGGTTCTCGGCGATGTCAGCAGGCCGATGAATTAATCCCCTGTGGAATCGCCCCGATTCCAGAATTTGCAATATGCGGGGAGATAGACTCTTTTGTCATTTAAGCCATTTTGAATTAATCTGCGTGTTACTTGTGGCTGCAGTCACCCAAGCTCAAACAAGCTTGGAAGTACCTGCCACCCATGAAACACCTCCTTGGACCCTGGGGCCTTGCCTCTGCCGGGCACAGCTGCCCTGCCCCGCAGAGGTTCCCTCCTGGTCCTCGACCCCTGCGATTCCTCCCCTGCTGACACTGTTCGATTTTGAAGCCTTCCCATTGGCCTTCATTGTCCCTCCACTTTCTCCTGCCACATCCAAAGATATTGTACATTTTACTTAAAACTGAATACCAAACTTCTGCTGCTGGTAATGATGAATTAGGTCATTTGAAACAAAACTCCTGCTGAGGACAATATAAAAGCTGAACACAATATGAAATCATCAGTTTAAGGGCATCGGAGAACTAAAAACAGAGAATAAAGTGCAGCCAGGACCTGAGCAAAGACGGAGAGCTCGAGAGGCCGGGTCTGCGCCGCTGCTCCCCGGCGGCGTTTTCCGGTGCAGGGAGGGCGGCAGGTGCAGCAGCCTCGGAGAGCAGAAACTGAAGTGAAAATGCGAACAGATCATAAAGCCAAGGAGATGCTGACCCACGAAGACAGGGGGACCGGGTTTAAGACTGAGGCACCGTGGCGATGCAGACTGAAAGGAAAGTCTTCCAATAAAAGGTGCTGGGTCAGCTGCAGACCCACACAGAAATAAAAGAAAAGTGAGTGCTACCGTGTACCACCCACACGTATGTGTAAGTCTAAACGTGAAAGACAAAGCTTTTGGACAAAAGTTGAAAAGAATATTTTCTTGAACATGTGCTAGAGAAAGACCAATTAAACAAGAAGTAAAGAGTGTTACCCATAAAGGGAAAACGTGATAAATTGTTCTACAGCAATTCTAAGACCCTGTAGCCATCAAAGACCCTGGGAAGAAGGGAGAAGGGAGGCCATAAAGTGGGAGGAGATATTTGTAACATGTTTGATTTCAAAAGGATTTCTACAGATTAATTACGAAAATGACAACCAAGTAGCAAACTGAGCAAGAGACTTCAAGTGCTCAATAAAGGCATAAGCCACCGCACTCGGCTCAATACATCTCTGTTATCGATGCACCATGAATAGGTAATCGAGGAAAATTAAACTAAAATCACAGCGCAGCCGCGCTACACACGGAAGCACCAAGGCTTTGGTGTGGTGTAACATGATAGAACCCTCACGCTACGGAAAGGGATGCAGTCAGTACAACCACTTGGGAAGACAGCTTGGCATAATTTATTAAAGCCAAAATCATGAATAATGGAGTGCCCAGCAAATTCACTCCTAGGTATGCATGTTCCCAACAGAATTGCATGGACATGTACACCGAGAGAGAGAAACAATGACATTCTTTGCAGCAGTATTTGTTACAGCCTCACATTGAAGATGACCCAAATGCGCATCAATAATAGAGTTGTATTTGAACTGAGTGTAGTGGCTTATGCTTGTAGTCACAGCTACTTGGGAAGCTGAGGCAGGAGGATCGCTTGAGGCCTTGAGTTCAAGACCAGCCTGGGCAACATAGCAAGACCTTGTCTCTAAAGAAAATAATTAAAATTTAAAAAATTAGCTAGGCATGGTGGTGTATGCCTGGGCTATAGTCCCAGCTGCTCAGGAGGCTGAGGTGGGAGCATTGCTTGAGCCCAGGAGTTTGAGTCTGCAGTGAGCTGTGATCATGCCACTGCACTCCAGCCTGGGTGATGGAGCAAGACACTGTTTCCAAAAAAGTTAAAAATAAAAATAAAGAGATGTCTTCCTAGGTGTAGTACTAGGTAGAAATGATCTATAGCTAACACAGCAGGCCAGATATACCAGAACATTTGCTGCATGGTTTCATTAAGGTAAAGATCAAATCCAGCAAAACTAAGCCATATTGTTCAGTTGCTAAAGGAAAGCAAGGAAGTGATTTCCATTAAAGTTGGGATAATTGGTCCCTTTAGGGGCAGGTCCTCCGGGAGTAGCAACATTATCCTCTTCACCTGGATACTAGTTACACAGGTGTTTACTTTGCGGTAAGTTATCTTGGTTCTGTGTACATTTCTGATTGTGTTTTACATCTCACAATAAGAAGATTTGAGGAAAACTTGCCCTCGGCCACCATTCAATGGGGCCTTCCGGGAGCAGGCCCGCCTGGCTTCCTACCCGACACTGGCACGACACTCGTGTGCACAGCCCCACAAACCGCTGTGTTTGTATCTTCTAGACACTGGATCTCTTGCCTGATCTCTGTGTTTGATTTCAACGCGGGAAGCTGCGCACCACCTGCAACCATTTGGGAAGCGATTGCAAGGCATTCTGTGAGCTGGACTTACTTTGGGTTTTATTAGTTCTTCCACTCCCAATTTTCCTACATAACCTCCTCAATGATCCAGTTGATTCCTATTATATGTATTTAGATAAGTAATGTTACCCTTTTTTTTGCATTTTACTATATGCTTTTAAAGTAGTACTGTCTTAGTTATCTATTGCTGTGCAACCTGAAATTGAATGATTTGAAACAATGATGGTTGACTATTCCTTGTGACTCAGCAGTATGGGCTGGGTTCAGCTGGACTGGGTGATAGTGTCTGCTGTGGTTGGTCCTTCACGTGGCTGGGGGCTGCCCAGGCATTCTTTCTCTCCGTGTGGTCATTTTCCCTGCAGGGTAGTTGGATCTCTTTACATGAGGCTCAGGGCTCTAAGAGAGGGTGTTCTAGGAAAATGAGCCCAGAGTGCAAGCCCTTACCAAGAGTGGGTCATGCTTACTAACGTCCGCTGGCCAAAGCAAGTCAGATGGTCGGATTCACTGGAGGGTGGTACAACAGTGTGGATACCAAGACTCATGGGGCCACCCAAATACGTCTATTGCCAATACACAGGAATAATCAAATACAGATATTTAGGAATACATACAGCAATACAAAGACTTTGAAAATATTTATATATTTCTGTACATTTTACCCTTCTTTGCCAATTTGACCAGCAGCTCACTAGAAACAAAACCTCCACCAGTTTTCATACACATTCTCTATTTATAGCATCGCTGCGTAGAAAGTTTTCCCCAGGAGTAGGCGTTTTTATGAACTCTGTAATGCTCATGCGCCTCTGAGGTGGGAGATCCAAGATAAGTCTCAGGACTCATGGGCCTAATATTAAAGGACACGGCCCCTCCAAAAACTGTACAGTAAGCTGAGAATTTGAGCTGCCTGTGGCCTTGCTTAGGGCCTGGGGGCTCCAACCACCTTCCCTGCAGCCCGGCTCTGCCTCGGCACTTTCCCGAACTTCTCAGAGCATCCTCCCTGCTGCGTCCTCCCCTCGGCCTGTCCGACTACTGGAAATCATGGTCTTGGTATTTTGATATTTTGAGAGTGGCAACCACGAATGACAGTAGGAACTGCTGGGACATTCTCCCAAACACACGAAAATGTGAGAAAGCCCAGGAATGAGGCATCACCCTCGGATTGGGGAGCGGTGTCGCTTGGGGAGTAAGTGTCTGGATCATTGGACACTTTTGCTGAGGTTCAACCACCTGGTAGCTACTTGCACCCCTTCCCCCCCTCTTCCCCTCCCAAGCAGTTCTGAATTCGGTGCCAGCACATCAGGCCAGGGCGCTCTCGGCTGCTGCTGCTGCTGCTGCTTAACGCCTCTAGGCTGCTAGGTTGGTCCTCTTGTTGGCTTTTTGCGGAGCCGCTGTCAGACGCTCGCCATTGCTCCCACTCTCTTACCTGCCGGACGGAGGGCTTAGGCAGCATCGCTGTCCTGGGTTGGATTGGTCTCCATTCAGGCCAAGTCACAACATCAGTTTAGCCTGTGCTTCAGGACTGGTGCTGGGAGTACTGCTTAAACAACAAATAAATGTGCTTTAGAAGTGCTTTTGTTTTGCCCAAAGGAAGGAACTAACCATTTGTGAGGGCTTACCAAATGCCAGATGCTTTGTCATTACCTGACTTAATTCTTATGACAATATTTGACAGCATTTTCACAGCCCTGAAAACTGCAGTGCGGAAAGGCTGAGTCACTTGGCGGAGGTCACACAGCTGGTAAGCAGAGGAAGAAGTGCTCAAGCCAATGTTCATTATACAGACACATTTTTTTTTCTCCTAAGCACATGCCTGTAAGTAGGTGCCAGGACAAAAAGGAAAAGTCAGGTATGGTTGAAATCAATCAAAAATAGTGCATCATACCTCCTGTAAGTTCATAAATCAAAGCCAAACGCCTCTTGTCCCGCCCTGGGCTGGAGACAGGGTTGTCGTCAGTCATCGGGATTCCTGAAACCCAAAGTCCCCAACGTCCTGATCGTGTTGGGAGAATGTACTTGAAAATGTGTTTCCAACAAATGTTCCAATTTGCCTAAAATACTTTAGTTATTTTGAAAGAAAGAAAACTGTGGCGACTTGAAATCTAAGGAAGAAAGTACTTTGTTTTGTATTTAAATACTGGGAGCTTGTTTTAGGCATATGCGACATTCGGTAAGGATCACTGGTCTCTAGAAAGAGACACAATCGGTGTCAATTAGTAAGACCTATATGGCTAACAACAGTCAGTGTTGACTCTGATTAGGAAAAAATAGTCTCAGTGACAATGATTAAGAAGAACATCCCTGCTGTGTTTTCTTAAGGGATTTTCTTTAATTATCTGTGAGGGGAGAAGGCAGCAAAGTGAATGCTAAGGCTGAAGCTCTGTTAGTCAAGACTTTTCCTGGTCTCCCAACAATAAGAGGCGGAGCTGCCCTCCTTCACGCATTAGAAAGGTCAGGGAGATGGAATAATCAGACGAGCAGCAGAGCACACGTGGCTCCAGTGTCCTCAGAAACAAGCAGCCGAACAGCCCCCTGCGGAACTGTGCAGAAGCAGGTTTGCAAATCGAATGTGTTACACTGATGGACACAAGTCAAAGTAAATGTATTCTTACATTTCTACTTATATATTTATAGTAGAAATATAATTACAAATGTGTGAACATGTTTATATATTTATATTATAAATATATATATTTATAGATTTGATAAGCATTTATTGAACACCCATCAGGGGCCAGGTTCTATGTGCATAGATACAATGATGCTGTTCTTAAAGAATTTAGGATTGGCCAGGTGCAATGGCTCACACCTATAATCCCAACACTTTGGGAGGCTGAGGCAGGAGGACCATCCGAGGCCAGAAGTTCAAGAGTAGCCTGGGTAACATAGCGAGTGAGACCTCATGTCTTAAAAAAAAAAGAATTTAAAATAAATTTATGAGTGTTACAGTCCTAATTATTTATTGAGATACATCGAATGTTTGTTTAATTATATCTCAGGATATAATTATAACTATTCTTACACTTTTAATTATAAATGGGAGTTTTATAGAAAAAAATTCCATTTGGCCTTATTTACCTTTCTAAGTTTATCACTTCTTGATTAAATTTATCCATTGGGTTTATGTAACCTTAGCAACTATGATAATTCTCCTAGTAGGAGCCACTTCAGTGGAAGAAGTACTGTCTAGGACGAAGCACTCAGGCTCTGCGATGTATTCGCAAAAACATTCCTGCTAACAAACAGTGGCTCTAATAAAAACGTATCAAAGAATAAATGTAATGTCTGCCTTCAGGTTGTCTGTGAAGGACTAGGATGGATGCAGAGCCCTAATAGGTAGAGGGATCAACTCTTCACTAAAACAAGTTATCCTGAACCTAAGCATCCCAGTATCTGCTTTTAATATGATGGCACAAAACTCTGTTTCCCTATTTCCTTGTGAGAAATCACTCAACAGCAAAAAGGATTATGGAAATGAGAACAGAAACTAGCTCTCGAATGAACTTGGAGACAGTCAGAACCCCATACTATGAGGTGAGAGGAAGGACAGCCAAGGGCAGCGGCCAGGCCAGAGGGGGTGCGGGGAAGCAGGGAGGGACGACGTCTGGCCCTGGCGAGGAGGCCTGGGAGCAGTCAGCGTTCCCTGAGCGCAGCCCCCAACCTTTGTTGGCACTCACGGGAACAGAAGGGCAGACATGCCTTCGTATAACACGCTTCGTGCACGTACTTAAAAAGCTGAAAAGTCAACAGTGATTTAGGCATCAGAAAAATAAGCCATGTTTGAAAATTGCCAGAAACAAACAAAGAGACAAGCAAACAATCCCTACAATCTGGACATTTTTAACCCATCTCTTAACCGACTCTTAAAAAGAAAATTAAAACCAAACAGCAGAA
>CAUYSK010113233.1:0-14826 GCA_963575035.1 Avahi laniger | reverse complement strand
CCATGCCCGGCTAATTTTTTCTATATATTTTTGGCTGTCCAATTAATTTCTTTCTATTTTTTGTAGAGACAGGGTCTCGTTCTTGCTCAGGCTGGTCTCGAACTCCTGAGCTCAAACAATCTGCCCGCCTCGGCCTCCCAGAGTGCTAGGATTACAAGCGTGAGCCACCGCGCTGGCCATCACTAGGTTTTAAAATTCAGGTTTCTAGGCTCCACCCCCAAAGAGTCTGATAGGCCTGGGTCTGGTCCTGGAACCCACATTTTATGACATACACGACCCTCCCTCCACCATCACTGTAGGCACAGCACCTATGCAGGAGGTCTCAGATCGTGGCTGGAGGGACACGGGGTGTTTCCCAACCGGTGAATATCAGCAGGTCCACTGGATGTACCATCATCTTCTTTTTTTTTTTTTTTTCTTTTTTGAGGCTAACAAAAATACTGAGCAAATAAATATACTGGGGTTTGCTGTCCCACTTCCAGCTGTGTGACAGCACGAGCCAATTTCCATCAAATTCAAGCCGATTAATGTAGGTTGGGCCCTTTAGGGAGGCAAATTTGTTCTTCAGGGCTAGACCTCCGTACTTTAGCAGAACCTGTGTTACCAAGAAATGGGACAAAAGAAGGCAGCTACTCAAACGAAATGTAAAGTAAATGAAGACAAAACTTCTGAAGGTTTATGCAATTGTAGCAATAAGAGCATATGTAACCACAGAAAAGTATCCGGTATTCGCCAATCATTTATTTTGAGACTATTTTTTTCTTCTTTTGCAGGGGAGGGGTTAGAAATGCCAAGTAAAAAAAAAAGATCCTTTTTTTTTTCACTCATGCTGATTGTCTCTCCTGGAATGTCCCTTCCTGCCTCTACCCTATATTGACTCATCCAAATCTTTGAGACCCACAAGTCTCCCTCTTTAGACTAACTACAGAACTAGAATTGATTCAGCGAATGGGTCATTTGGTAAATTGATTTTCAGCCAATTGGCCTTCTGGGGACATAACATTACAACAAATCAACCTTGGAAGTCAGATGTCAAATGAAGAGGAGAAATTACATCCTGGGCCCACAAAGGGAAAAACAATTCTTAAATATTGGTCCCCTGGCTGGTGGGATGGGTGAGAAATCTCACCTGCCAAAGCAGGCACTGAGAAGGAGAAACAGGTATGAGGTAAAAGTACTGCCAAATGCAGAAGCACTGAAGATTTTTTAAAGTTTCCTTGTGCTATTAAATATATGTGTAAATAATTTCAGTGAGCTTTTATTCAACATTCTAGAATCAAGGAATCATTTAGCATCCCCCATACCAGGAGATCTCTAACAGAGTGTCAGCCTTCTGGGGACACGAGTCAAGCGCATACAGAGCCTATGCAGTCAAAATCTGGGGCACTCAGGGAAGGCTGCTGGGGGAGGTGGAATTTGAGCAGGGTGGCTTCTCAAGAAGGAAGGATGGACGTTTTAGACAGAATGAACAGCATGGAAGTAAAAAGAGATTACACCAGTGAAGGAAAAAATTTCTTGTGGAGATGGAGGGAGGTGGCAGGTGAGACTGGAAGCGTGGGAAGTTGAATTCAGGGGTTGGAAAGGTTTAAAAGTTGTAAGAAGCCAGGATCTTTCTGGTCAGTAGAGGGACCCCATGAACTCATCCAAGGTCTACAGGAGCTCTACAGAGGTACATGGACAATATCTTGCATTGTACTGCAATTAAATCAGCATTCGATTCGTTTTTCAAAAGCCTGCTGCGGTTTCTAGGTCATCTCACCAGGGGTGGGCAGTGATCCGTGCACAAATCAAGCAGTGTGAGAAGACAGATCACCCAGAGAAGGGGCTCTGTTTATCCACAAACATCTCGACAACTTGCGGTAATGGAAAAGGAGACGCAGGTAAAGTGTCAGGTGGAATAGGCAACGGCACGTCACAGTGCTGCTCTTAACTCGCTCAGCCTTATTTGTTCTTTTCCTTGTCATGTTTCTGCAGCACTGGGACTGCTCAGTTTTCCGTGTGAATAACACTCATGCAGAGATCATTTCAAAGTATCGCTTTAGACAGATGTTTACATGCTACCAAACATAATCCAGGCAGTTTCAAATCCAGGAACAAACACAGGAAGAGAAATAGGGATATCAGACTTTCTCGTATGTGCTTCTCTGTAGCATCTCCCTGGCTGTCATTCAAAACTATGCCCAGATCCTTTTTTTTTTGTTCTCATATAATTCAATATATCTCAAAAATAGGATAGACACACAATATTCAATAAAAACAGGCTCCTCATGGTGGTTGTTTGAATCCATAGCTGACGTTGGGATGCTCTTTATGGAAATATAAAATGAGAAAGACTATGGAAGAAAGAACTGAACAGAATGGAGGCTTGAATATTTTATATACTTAATTAACATTGATTCAAATCATCGGTGAATTGTTTCTTTTAAATTTATAAAATAAACTATTATAAAAAATACATGGATATTATAGAAATAGCACACATAGTTCCACCAATCTAATTCAATTGTTGTTAATATTTTGGTGACTTTCTTTCAGACTTTTTTTCCTACACATAGTTTTGAAATTTATCTTAAATAAGAAGAAAGCAAGCTTTTGTCAAAAGTGTCAAAGAAGTAGTTGGAATCTCTGAGAGTTACTTTTTTTTTTTTTTTTTTTGAGACAGAATCTTGCCTCAATCTCCCGGGTAGCTGGGACTACAGGTGTGTGCCACCACACTCGACTAAGTTTTCTATTAATTTTTTTTTGTAGAGACAGAGTCTCGCTTTTGTTCAGGCTGATTTGGAACTCCTGTCCTCAAGGCATCCTTCTGCCTTGGCTTCCCAGAGTGCTAGGAGTACAGGCATGAGCCACAGCACTTGGCTGAGAATTACTCTTAAAATGAGTGAAAACCCTCTTGGCTTGATGTCGTCCAACTTCTGGATACACCTATAGAAACTCTATGATATCCAGAATCCTTAAAATGAAAATGGATCTTAGCTTTTATTCAGCCAGCATTTACTGAACCCTTCCTCTGGGATTTGCAAGTGCTAAGTGCAAGGTGACATAGCAGTCACCACATGTTCTAGGTCAGCGAATGTGAAACTGAGAAGACACATGGAGTCAAGCTTGCAAGCACTAGAATTCAGGGTGTTCATTAGTCAAAGCTACTAGTTGACAGAGAATTTGAGTGAGGACAGGGACAGTGACCAAGTCTGGAAGACCAGTGGAAACCATGGAGAGAAATTAAATACTTTTCTCAATTTCCAAAACAATAACAAAGCTCAAAGATATAACAGGATTACATGTTGTAAGGGCCCTCGGCATAGCCAAACTGTCCCTTTAGGTCCACTGCCTCCAGTCTCTGGCCAAAGTGAGTGGCAGAGGGAAGCCTTAGGCGAGTGGATTTCCTTCTGAGGAGCCTGCTGCTTCTCCTGAAGAGGGGACAGTGTCCATTGTTCATTCTTTTACCTCTTGCCACAGCTACTCTGGACATGGGTAATATCTCCCTCATTTACTGAGGGCAGCTGAAGTCCAGAGAAGTCCAGAAACCTCTGCAAGCCCACATAGCCCAGTAAGCATTGAAACCAGAATTCAAACATGCCCTTTCTGCTTTTGGTAAAAGAAATGCCTCCATTCTGAGTATTGATTGGCAGGGCAGGGGAAAATATCATTCACACCGTCAGGTTCCCCACAACTGTACCTACAAATCAAAGAGCAATCTCTCTATGTTTTAGTCAGTTAGATGGATCTACAATGAGTAGCTAATCACTTGAATCAGTGTCACCTTCAAATCGAATTGGCAAATGTATTATTTCTGGTTGTGCAAGGTGAGCATTAGAAAGCTTGAGTCCTAGAGAACCAATGCTGCTACAGGCTGCTGCTTTTGGAAGGATTCTAGAGCCATCTCGGCTCCCTTCAAGGATTTCTGATTTAGGATAAATTAGGATAAGAGTACTTTTGACTTAACCAAGTCAACAAGGGTGGGGTAAGGATTCCTTGGATACTGGCTCCCATTCCCAGGGGCTTATCTCTACTCTGCCTAATCATTTTGAAATTAATGGGGCCTCCGGGCCTTACAGTTGGGGGTGGCAGGAAGATGCACAAAGAGAGAATTTCAAATTTTACTGCATTGCCAACGGTATGAAGTCATGGAGAGGGAACAAAAGAAAAGATAAGAAGCTTTAAGACTAGGAAAAGTGGTAGAAATCATCTCCATCAACCTTTCCCATCAGCCTCCCAAATCAGATAAAAGCCCTCTTTTTGCATACATCTGATCTGTAGTGTTTCTAATTTGTGGTAATATTCATGGGTAAGAAACAAAGAGGAAAGTTGCAACTGAGGGGTTAAACGAAATGCTGCGACTTTTAATTAATACTATTATGATGATTATTTTCATTAGTATAAAGATGTTGCATTTAGATTCTGGTACCAAAAGATTGGAATTTTACTACATTAAAAAAAAAAATCACAAGGACCTCTAAAAAGCCCACAGCATGTCTCAGAGACCACAGATTTCATGGTATATGTTACCAGAAGCCTTTCAGAAAGCAATGACTTCTTTGTGAGTTTCTTAAAGTTTTGGGAAGGGCAGCCAAAGAATGCCAGGGTGGTTTCATTAAGGAATATGGAGGGTAGATTTTCACTGAGAGGAAGTGAGATGAGATGTCTGGGGAAAAGCAAACACTTCACACTTCAAGGTGGACTGAAATTTCTCTCTTGCCCTTCCCCTCTTCTCCCATGACCCCTAAGGTCCGTGATGCACCTTAGCTGAAGTACAGATCAAAGGGAGAGGGTGACTTCTGACACAAACTGAAACAGTCCATTTGTTTAATTATCTCTTTATGTGAAAGGCCAGGTTTTACTCTGCCTGTCTGTCAGTCTAGGCAGGTGGTTATTTAGCACCGTGGCTTTTATTTTTCCGGGCAGGTTTATGTTACCTAATAGCAAAAGTAAGCCAATGGCAGGAAATCTTGGAATTAATTATCCATTTTGGAATAATTCTTGTTTACGAAAATGTTTTTAGGAATATGGAATGTAGGCCCAACACTTTCAATTTCGGATCTGATGCTAACTGCATGCTTAGGTTTTTTAAGAAAAGTTCTACAATTAAATTGGTAAATATCTTCCTTATCATAAAATAGATTCCATGGCAACGTTAAAGACATTAATCTACAAACTTCTCTACTAGTTCTGCTTGAGCATCCCCTTTGTCAGTTTTAGGCTTTACGGACATGAGGAATTTTGGCAAATGCAGCCCTAATCAAGGATGAAGTAAATGTTTCCACTTACAGTGGAGACATTCTATAAACACCAGTCTAAAGCCAAATACAGGCCAAAACCAGGAAAGCAACATTGCAGCTGAAAAAGTATGAACTTTTAAGTTAAACAGATCATGGGTCACTTCCTAGCTGGGTGACCTTGGGCAAGGTAGTTAAATTCTCTTGTCCTCAGTTTCCTTGTCTGTGAAATTGGTGTTCTGATTCATCACAAGATTGTCATGAGGATTATTGATAACAAACATGGAGAAGGCAGTTCATGTTCACTTTTTAAGTGATTTTGAATAAAGAAGATTGCAACAACAGCGTGTTCTCAGGGCGTATTCATCAACGAGCACCCTGATTTTAAATGCAAGTCCAGTGAATTTGGAGTTCATAGAATTGTGCCCTCTGGTCCAATTTTGACCCAACAGTTAGATATTATGCTGTAAGTGAAGTTATATGAAGCACTTTTGAACTCAAAGTCTCTTGCAAATAGTAACCAAAAGAGATAGCTATATTGTCAACAATTTGTATTTTTCTTAGGTGAACGAGTAGACTGGTTTTGTATTAAGGGTGTCACCTATCCCAACTGCTCCCTCAAATCGTTCTGGTTTTGTAGCTCTAGACCACATCGATGCTGAGCACATTCTATAGGAAATATACAAATCAGGTCAGGGGCAAGTCCAGGCTTGAAAATTAAAGGTTTGCACGTTAGCTGCAGTATCAGATTAGCAAAACGATACAGCTAAAATTATGTTTATGTTTTATAGGACCAAAAGGTTTATTATGGTGACATTTGTTTGAAATATAGAATATTTAAAAAGGAAAAACTACTCTGATAAATAAAGGTGATGGGTGACAGTTCTTAAGAGAATATACCAGCAGATATGTGTGTATGAGAGGGAGCAAGAGAGAAGGGGAGGGAAGTAGTTATAAAATGCAGATTGGGAGAACTTGCCTCACAAAGAATCTCACTATTTGTAAATCCATGGAATTTCTTATCACTGAGGTCAATGAATGTGCCTCAGGGGCTCTGGAAACTCCTTGAAAGTGAAGGTATGATTTTTTTTTTTGCATGTAAAATAGCTACATTTCTAAAGAAAATCTGTGACTTTGTCAAAAAAAGTGTGGGGTGGACAGAAACTTTTGCTTTAAATATTGACATTTTAAAAACATTTCAAATGGGTTTTTATTACTTATTAATGAATAGCTTTTGTATGATAGTTCATCAATGAGCACTCTAATTTTAAATGCAAGTCCAATGAATTTTGGGATCATAAGAGTTGTTCCTTTGGGTCAAATTTCAATCCACCTGTTGAATATAATACCATAAGAGAAAAGAGAGACAAATAACATAATAGTGGTTTATATTATTGCTGATGATATGTAAGATGATATATGCAGAACAAACATTCTTTCCTTGGGTAATGGAGGAAGTACAATGAAATGGGACAGTGCACGTGGATTCGTAGAACCATTTCTAGCTCAGAATACTCATAGATATCTGCCATGGTCTCTGTAAAGCAGGAGACAGGCAGAACCTACTGCAGGAAGTCCCCAGGAGAAACAGCAGGACGTTTTCCTCTTGATCTGTCCTGTGAGCTTGGGGCCTATCGAGGAGGGCATTATCAGTTGCTTTAGGTAGAACACATAAAACTGGCTAAGTATGGGCACCACCGTCAGCAGGCTTGGACGTGTGCCACCCAGCTGGCCGGCCTTCTCAGCTGCAGCTCCCACTGGACTCTGACCAACCAGGGCAGGGCAGTGCCCCGGACCAGCACAGACGTGGTTATTGACACCAGCTGTCAGAACCCAGCAACTGGACTGCACTCACTGACGATGCTGAAGGTCACAAAGCAGGGTGTCTAAATCAGCCGGGTGAGACCTGCAGCGCAGCAGTTTGCTAGCCGTGTAGCTTAGACAAGTCCCTGAACCCTCTGAGCCTCCACATCCTCACCTGCAGGATGGGGTTAATAATGGGACCCCCCTTGGTGCTGTCGTGAGCATGAAAGGAGGGAATCCTTGCACAGCATTTTGCACAGTGTTTGTCACCTAAAGTTAAATGACAGATATTAAGTGGCATGAGTTAATATGCGTTTACTGCCTTGTGCTGAGGTTTTTTTGTTTTATTTTTAATCTGCGTAGCTTTTGTAAAGTACGTCTGAGGTAGATATGAGTGCATCTGTCTTTTACAAATGAGGAATCTGGGGCACAAAGACTTTGACAAAGTTGCCCAAGATTGGAGAGGGACAGATTTGTCTCCAAGGGTCCTCATTGTACCCACTGCACTTCCAAGGCTGTGTCGTTAGATCAAAAGAGTCCTGAGTGCCTACCACTGGCCTTGGGGATCCCAAGTCCCTCTATACTCAAGGTGGAGGGAAGAGAGGGAGCAAACTTCTTGGACCCAGAAATTGCCCCTGGATCACCCAGATCTCAACAGGTACAAAATGGACATGAAACACTGGTATCTTAGGTTCATCTAGCATCTTCCAAGTGTGGGCACATAGAAATACATGCAAAGGATGTTTGCACACATATGTCATGATTAATGGGCAAAGTAACTGATGATTCAATGTTTTGGCATCAAGTTATTGTTGGGGGGGGCTCTTGTATCATGCAGGTTCAAGCCTGTGCACCAAGAAATATCCGCTGTGCAGGGGACTCTGTGCTGCGTGTGACACTGGTGAAGGATTACAAATGCGGGAGGGCAGGTTGGAGGAATGTGGAGGGGAAGGATGCTTTCAACAGCTGTGCTGGCGAGAGGGCCAGAGCACTCACTCGGGGACAAAACCCCCCTGCCACATTCTGATCGGGCTCACAGGTGGTACAGTTTGCCTAAGGCACTGTTTGAAGGAAGTTTCAAAGGAGTAGCCTCTGAATTGCAGGGCTCCCCACCCTTTCTGCAGCCAGATATGCCCTGCTTTGCTTCCTCCGCCCAATCAGTGCTCTCTGAGTTCGTGACAACTCCCAGCCCAACGATCCTATCTCTGTGGTTATTAGTGGCAATATCAGTGTAAATGACTTAGTTTAGATGGTGCTCACTGGAGAAGGAGCCCTTGGTTTGGCGCATGGGTGGGCCTTGTTATTAGAATGAGATCAGTGCTGTGAGAACTGGGAAGGGCTCAGGGGAGGCAGGGCAGAAACAGCATTCCATTTCAGCTATTCCCATCCCTGGTCCAGAGAAGCAAAAGGATGCACACGTCTGCAGAAATAGATGCCCTGTTACCCTCTGATCTATTGAATTATTCTCAAAAGGCATTGTTCTGGAAATATGTGCAGGAATAAACTCGACATTTAAGACTTCATGAGTAACAGGATGAAGAGAAGGAAATAGCAAGGTACAAAGGACATCTTGCAGCAAGCCCCAAAGCTTTCACCATCTTCTTCAAATGTCTGTGATATTGCAGTGTACGTCATGTTGTCATGGGTGTCTCCTCCTCCAGCCTCAAGAAGGAATGGCCTACAGGATGTGAAGAATTGGCAGTATTGGAAAGCTGCTGAGGGAGTTGGAAGGAAGTTTAGAGCTCTTTGAACTCAAACATCCACTTGGATATTCAACCTGAACCTGGCCAATGCATACTCGGGTGGTAAAACTAGAAAGGAAATCAAGGATGCAATGACTCTATGAAAATCAGGGCAGTGATTACCTACGTGGGATATTTGTGATCAGGAGGAACCATGGGGTGAGTGACAGGCAGTGTTCTATTTCTTTCCCTGGGTAGTGTTTGCACACATACAGAGTTTTAATGTACATCGTTAAACTGCATTTGGATATTTTAATCCTGGTTTCTTTATGTGAAGTTTTTCACAATGAACAACAACCAGAAGGTCTGTCATCCACACAAGCCTGGTCCTCCTCTATTGTTCATCACTTCAGTGACTGGTGCCACCACCCCTCCAGTGCCTAAGGTCTAGGGCCTGGGACTCCCTCTTCCTCCGTCCATCTCTCTCAGCAGCATCCAAAGCTCTCCCCTCCCTCTGGGCCTTGCAACCTCCACTGCCACCTCTGTGTCATTCTCTGGGCTCTCACATCCATTCTTCCTCCCCACGCAAAGACAGTGAACTTTTTGAAAAAGCTTTTTATTTTGAAAGTGATTATAGATTCACAGGAAACTGCAAGAATTGTAGAGAGTGGTCTCATAGACCCTTCATCCTGCTTCCCCCAATGTCGCTGTTTTATGTAACTATATTCTACTGTCATTACCAGGAAATGGACGTGGGTACAAGCCATGGGGCTTATTCAGCTGCCCCAGTTTTACCTGCACTCATTGCCGTGTGGCATGTGTCTGCCAGGCCAGGTGGTTTCATCATGAGTGTAGATTCCGGCAACCATCACCACGATCAAGAGGCAGAATTGCTCCATCACTGCAAAGATCTCCCTTGTGCTGCCCTTCACAGCCATACCCAGTCTACTTCCCCTCTCTAGCCCCTGGCAACCACTAATCTTGATAATTTTGTCATTTTGAAAATGCTGTATACATGGAATCATGGAGTATGTGACCCTTTTTTGAGATTGGCTATTTTTTGTTTTTCCCTTTCAACAGAATGCCCTTGAGATCCATCCAAATTGTTGCATATAATAGTAGTTGCTCCTTTTTGTTGTTGAGTGATATTCTGTAGTAGGAATGTAGAATAATCTTTTAAAAACGGATCAGAGCCTGTCACTTCCAAGGTCAAATGGGGCTTTCCCACTGCACTGAGAGCAAAACCTGCGCTCCTCACCTGCAAGGCCTCCCGCCTGGCGGGGCTGCTGCCTCCCTCTGTCTTCTCTCACCGCCAGTCCCTCCTCCTCACATGCACAGCCTCCGCCGCTCCTAACACCCGCCCAGCTATTTCTGTGCTGTTCACCTGGGATGATCCCCCCACCCCTCTTTGTCCTCTGGGTCCCTGCTTAAATGTCACCTCCTCGGAGAGGCCTTTCCTGCACCATCCTACAGGAACACTGCAGCCCATCCGTTTCCTGTTTGTTTTCTCTCTTGTACTAATTTTACCTCATAAGAATTTTCTTTATTTCTTTGTCTACTTGTTCAGCATCTGTCACCCTGACCCAAGCACAGTGACCAGTGTGTAAGAGACACTGACAAAGGGGTGAGTTGAATAAAGGAGTTAATTCATCGCTGTAAGAGGATTCTGTGGGTAATACTTGTTTATGCCTGGCCTCCTTCCAAAAAGCGATTTGGAGTAGCTTGCAAAAATACATATGATGCAGTAAGATGAAAAATAATAAAGAAGGAAAATAAGAATAGGAAAAGATGAGGCAGGCTGGAGACGGCCCACAGCCAGCCGTGGGGTGTAGCTGGCCGGACTCCTGGTTCCCTGCTCCTTGGTGGTCAGTGATCTAGCGCTGGCGGCCAGACGCAGGCAAATAAAGACACAAGCGAGGTGACTCTGGTTGTGAAGAAGGACATGAAGAAAAAAAGGTAAACATGGTCCCATGATTGGCAGTGTCCATGAAATTAAAAACAAGTCCAATTTTTTTTTTGAAGGAGTTATTCCTGAATCTGAGAATTGAGAGAAATGAACTGAAAGATTTACCATGGGTCTTAATATATTTATTTTTTAATTTTTTTGGACTCCTATTATGGTTGGACCCTGAGGGAATAGTGGAGAAGAAAATGACAGGCCCCCTCCGCCCTCTAGAACTTTCTGTGTCCTGGGGAAAACAGGTCTCAGATACTGTGGTGATCTCTACCTCCCTCTTTCTCTTTCTGTCTCTCTCCCCCCATATCACTAGGTCCTTTTGCTTCTGCTTGTGTCCTGCCCTCTGATCAAATGAGCTGCCCACAGTAACACCAGGTTAGTAGCAAGCTGGGCCAAGCCAACGTCCACCCACTTTCTTTCCGCAGCATCCGCCCCTCTGGGTAATCAAGTGCTAGAATCTGTTAGAGGCACTGCCATAGGCCCCTGTGGACCCCCAACAGCCTTTGCTTATCAGTGAAATCCAGTTCAGATGAATATCAAAGGCAGCCTCCAACGAGGGGCTGAGTCAGCAAAGTGCGGGCTTGTCTGATGGGAGCGAGGCTCTGTCTCTGATTCTGGGGATTCCTTCCCCTCCTGCACGATCCTCGCACCCTCCCATATCCCCTCATCCCCAGCCCCTCCTCGGGGTCCCCCCAACACCTTATTCTCCTGCGCTGGGATTGTCTCTTAAGGTACCTCTCCTCAATGTCATGGCTTCAGTAAACGCGTTCAGGAAACACCTAGAACAGAATCACCTGAGTGCTCCAGGAGGGGCTGCCAGGCAGTGGGTCTTTAATGGTGTTGCTCAGGGCACTGGGGGATGTGTTTTTTGGCGAGTCCCCCCTCATTTAAAGGGATGTGGTTGAATAGGGTCCACTCAAAATTCACGTCCACCTGGAACCTCAGATCATGACCTTATTTGGAAATAGGGTTTTCCCATATATGATTAAAGTAAGGATCGAGATGAGACCATACTGAATTAGGGTGGGCTGTAAATTCAGTGGGAGTATCCTTCTAAGAGACAGAAAAGGACCCGCAGAGACACAGAGGAGATAGCCATGTGAAGACTGAGGTAGGCAGTCTTCCCCAAGCCAAAGAACATCTGGGGACACCAGAAGGTGAAGGAAACAAGGAGGAGACAAAGAAGGCCCTTCTAGAACCTTTGGAGGGAGCATGACTTGACTTCTCGCCTCCAGAACCGTGAGCGAATACATTTGCTGTTGTTTTAAGCCATCAAGTCTGGTAATTTGTTTTGGCAGCCCTAGGAAATGAATGCAAGGGACTTCCTGCTCCAGGGGGTTTAGCTGCACCGACAGTCACCACCATGCACAGACTGCTGGTTATGGCAGAAGAAATAAATGTGATAGAGAGCTCCGTGAGGGAGTGAGTGCCCAGGGCAGGCGAGGGGCAGAGTATTACAGAACACATGCTCCTGTCAATTAATAATTGAAGCAGGAAGCCTTGCCATGCAAAGAGTACTGGAGGAAAGCAAAACTTTCTGCAGAAATCCAATGATCAAGACTCATTACTAGCAGTGAACTTGGCGTATTTGCAAGTGAACTTGGAGTATTTGCAAGCAAGTAGCCTAAGATGGGGATGCTGAGGGCCTGAAATAAGCCAGACACATTTCAGCCCAGGGGAGGTAGAATGGGATGTAGGACAGAGGCCAGGCAAGAAACAGATCCAGGCAGCTCCATGACTGCTTCCCTGACTAAGGCTATCATCGGCTCCTCTGTGAGAAGAGAGCAGGCATCCTTGCGTGGACTGACCTGTGTTTGCTGAGCACCTACTTTGTGCCAGGCTCAGACCCAGCAGGGAATATTGAGGGGGCAAATGCAGTTCTTACCCTCACAGAGCTAGTGATAATATATCAGGAATATTTTGATTGCAAGTAACAGAAAACTCAACATAAATTGACTTAAACAATAAAAAAAGAACTTATTCCCAGTAACTAACAAGGGATTGGGGCTTCCAGCACCATTCAGCCAGGATTCTGCTTTGTTTCTCTGTGATTCTCTTGGGCCTTCTCTCTTGGCATCTACCAGTTCCAGCCCAGGGGAGACTTTTCTTTTGTTCATGGGTGTGGGAAGGCTACCAGTAGTATCTGCAGCTACTTGCTTTACACTGACGTGTGTGTGTGTGTGTGTGTGTGTGTGTGTGTGTGTGTGTGTGTGTAGGGGAAGGGAGCATTCTCCTGCAATCATGGACCCATGAGATTGGATCCATAGATACAAGCCCATCCTTGACTCAATCATAAAGCAAAGGAAACAAGATACCCTGACTGATTTAGACCAGTGTTACTCAAAGTGTGGCTTCTGGGCCAGCAGTGTCAGCATCTCCTGAGAATTTGCTAGAAATGCAAATCCTAGGATAAGAAACTGAATCAGCAACTTGGGGTAGGGCTCAGCAATCTGTACTTAACAAGCTCTCTGGGTGATTCTGTTCCACGCTGTAGTTTACTCTTGGACTAATCAGGTCCCATCTGTGGGGCTGGTGGTGAAGGTTATTTCACCCAGATTGCATAACAGCTGTGCAATGGTGGAAGGATGGGATGGATACTGGGGAGGCAATCACAACGGCCACTATCCTTGGTGATTAAGACAACTATCGTAATTTATTGCATTCTTTATTGCATTTTTATTATGCACTGTGTTCACTGTGCTGAACACTTTACATACATGTTCTCATCTAATTCTCGCCACAAACCTGTGAGGTAGGTATTATTATTATCCGCAACAGCTGAGGAAACTGAGGCCCAGTGCAGTTAAGCAATTTATAGAGACAGTTTCTCACTGTGTTGCCCAGGCTGGTCTTAAACTCCTGGACTCAAGCAATTCTCTCATCTTGACCTCCCAAAGTGCTGGGATTACAGGTGTGAGCCGCCACACCTGGCAGGTAAGTAATTTATTTATGGCTTTGCAGCTAAGTGTCAGGACTGGAATTTGAACTCCAGCAAAGTGACCCCAGAGGCTGTGTACTAATGAACAGCCAGTTACCAGGACATGTGATAAGCATCATGACAGCAGAGGCACCTAACATGCTCTAGTGGGGATCAAGGAGAGCTTCCTGGAGGAAGTGACAAGATGGGGAGGAGTTTGCTAGTGTGTGAAGAGGAGGAGGAAGGGGGTGCAGAGGCCTGGCGCCCAGAGATGGCTTAGCATGCCTGAGGGCTGTGACTTGAATGGGATGTTGGTGGGAGGAAGTGAGGAGCGACTGAGGCGTGGGCAGGGCTGGACCTGGAAGGGCCCGGTGGACTAAGGGAAGAGGTTCAACTTTATTCAAAGGGCAGTGGGGAGCACAGGGGTCCTGACCCAGGGCATGAATACATTGGACTTGGCCTTTAGAGAGATGATCCCGAGGGCAGGGTGGAGAATTGAGCAGAGGCTAGAAAGCTAATTAGAAACCCACTGCAGGGGTCCATCTCATTGGAAATGTTGGTGCCTGGGCAAAGAGCAGAGATATTGGGCATGGAGAAAAACACATTTGAGGACTTGGTGATTAATTGGGTGGCTCCTTGATTTTCTGGTTTGGGCTGATGTGTGGCCCTCCCCTTCACAGAGATAAGAAAGCACAAGTTTTGGGGGAGTGAAGTTCAGGTTTTGACCTGATAGATTTGTCAAGAATTACAATGAACTGTAAATGTGATTTTTTTTTTTTTAAACAGGCTTGGTTTGGGCGTGTGGGGGGTGGCTACAATTTAGTAAGCTTCTCGTATGTATCAGGTACTTTACATGTACTAATTCTAGGCTGGGCGCGGTGGCTCACGCCTGTAATCCCAGCTCTCTGGGAGGCCGAGGTGAGTGGATTGTTTGAGCTCAGGAGTTCGAAACCAGCTTGAGCAAGAGCAAGACTCTGTCTCTACTAAAAATAGAAAGAAATTAATTGGACAACTAAAAATATATAGAAAAAACTAGCCGGGCATGGTGGCGCATGCCTGTAGTCCCAGCTACTCGGGAGGCTGAGGCAGTAGGATTGCATGAGCCCAGGAGTTTGAGGTTGCTGTGAGCTAGGCTGACGCCACGGCACTCACTCTAGCCAGGGCAACAGAGTGAGACTCTGTCTCAAAAAAAAAAAAAAAAAAGCCATTTTTTTCCTTTACTAAAAATTCTCCATAAGTATTAGTAATTAT